>CAIGRF010413568.1:0-22371 GCA_903798235.1 Fraxinus ornus
GGAGAGTAGATCAAAGATAGGGGGGAGAGAGAGAGAGAGACCACTGGCAAAATTGGCGCAGATGGAACCAAGGGTTAAAAAGCTAGGTAGTTCTTTACAGGTGCCTATTGTGCAAGAATTGGCCAAGGAGAAATCGACCGTTATTCCACCAAGATATCAGCGTCCTAATCAAGATCATCTCATTTCCTCCTTACCCGAAAATCAAATTCCTGTGATTGACATCGAAAAGTTGATGGAGAAAGATTCAATGGATACAGAGCTTCAAAAACTCCACACTGCGTGCCAAGAGTGGGGTTTCTTTCAGGTACGCACAGAAACTACTATAACATTTAGCACGATTGGCCCCTGCAACTGGCCTGTCTGTCCGTTCTTGTCCCGCTCCAAAGTGCGGCGGCTTGACACGTTTGACAACACTATTGTCATTCAGTAATTCTTAATATCAAGTTACAGGTCCTTGATTAGTATTTTCTGTTGGATATTGTTTTATATGATCATACTTGGCTACTTGCAGTTGATCAACCATGGGGTTAGCTTTCCAAAGGTGGAGAATATGAAGTTAGAAATTCAAGAATTCTTCAATCTCCCAATAGAGGAAAAGAAGAAGTTTAGCCAAGAATCAGGGGACACAGAGGGTTATGGACAGGCCTTCGTTGTATCAGAAGAGCAAAAGCTTGATTGGGCAGACTTATTCTTTGTAATCACCTTACCACTCCACTTGAGAAAGCCTCACTTAATTCCCAAGCTTCCTGCTAAGTTCAGGTAGAAACACGTATCACCAGTATGTAGTAGATTGGACAGTATAAGAAAAGACACTGTACTGTCTAATCTCGTCTGATAGCAGTACTAAAGATGTTGTTAGTTGGCTCCTTTATTCTTGATTTTTGCAGGGATGCAATAGACGAATATGCCGCAGAATTGAAAAACCTCGCCGTGAAAATCCTAGACCTAATGGCTAAAGCTTTACACATGAAAGCTGAGGAAATAAACATGGTTTTCGAAGAAGGGATGCAATCAATGAGGATGAATTACTATCCTCCCTGCCCCCAACCGGAGCTCGTTACCGGCCTTTGCCCCCACTCTGATGCAGTTGGACTCACCATCCTCCTCCAAGTCAATGAAATTGAAGGTCTTCAGATTAAGAAAAATGGAGCTTGGATTCCTGTTGCACCACTCCCTAATGCCTTTGTTATCAACATTGGAGACATCTTGGAGGTATTTGTACATGATCAAATGGCCTAAAGTCACTCCATTTATAAATTGTTCTCTCAACAGTTTGTGTATCTATAGCCTATAAATAATGTTGTATTCATTGAGATCTGTTCAAGAGTTTTTATATCGTTTCCATTGGATCTTATCATTATATGCTTTGACAGATTGTGACGAATGGAATTTACCGAAGCATTGAACATCGAGCAACTGTCAACTCGAAGAAAGAAAGGCTCTCCATTGCCACATTTTTCAACCCAAATATAGATGGTGGTTTAGGTCCAGCACCAAGCCTAGTGACTCCAGAAACTCCAGCAAAATTCAAAAGAATCAGCTATGTTGATTATTTGAAAGGATTATTTTCGCGGGAACTTGATGGGAAATCATACCTCGATGCCATGAGAATTTAAGTAAGAATAATCTGGTTCTTGATTCATGTATGCTGAGTTCAATGAGAAATATGGTATCTGCTAACATTTTTGTATGCAGGTATGGTAGCTGCTATCTGCACCCAGAATAAAGTTGCTTTGATTGAATAAATGTGTGTAAACTAGTAGAAGAATGATTCAGGTATTGTTACTCAAATAAGGTCCTTTTATTGATTAGCCAATTTAACATAGTAATTAATGAAGGAAATTGTATGTCAGAAGTTGCAATGTTACTTTGTATTGAAAAACACATTCTTAAAATATTTAATTATTTCGTCGCGTGATTTTTTTTTCCTTAATTATGGTTAATCTTGTTAAGTTCAAGATAAGAATTGGAAGTATGCCTAGGCAATAATTTCTTGTCAAGATGATACTGGATTAAGTTAGTATTTTTTTCGATCTATAAATAAAATATCCATTGAGATTATTAAAGTCGTGTAGAATGCAGATGATAATAATGCACGCAGTAAAAGCTATGTTTATAACTAAATCAAAATTCAAAAATTTCAGTTCTTGAGACACTGTCAAACAGAGTGATGGTTCGCTTTATTCTGAACAAGAATGGAGCAACCAATGATGCATTGACCCCATCCTTCATTTTCATAAGCACGTCGTGACTTCCCTTTTCAACAATGACTCCATTCTTCACAATAGCAATGGTGTCTGTCCCCATTATCGTAGTCAGGCGATGAGCTACAACAACATTAGTTCTGTTCACCATAACTCTATCTAAGGCTTCCTGGACTATAGGCTCTAACTAAGCATCCAGTGCACTTGTTGCTTCGTCGAGCAAAAGTATCTTTGGATCTTTCAAAATTGATCTTGCTATAGAAATTCTTTGCTTTTGTCCACCAGACAATTGAATTCCTCTCTCCCCAACGTTAGTATCGTATTCTTGAGGCAATCCTGATATGAAGTTGTGTGCATTAGCAGCTCTTGTTACTGAAATGATCTCCTCTTCAGCTACATCACCTGTTTTACCACGTTCAATGTTTTCACGAGTTGTTTCGTTGGAAAAGAATAGGTTCTTGACTCAATAATCCCATTTGTTGCCTCAGCCAACTTAGCTTCAATTTTCGGATTTCCACTCCATCCAAGAATATTTGGCCAGAGTCGGGATTGTAGAATCTTTGTATCAAACTGATAACTGTGGACCTCCCACTTCCACTCTTTCCAACTAGAGCCATTGTCTGCAAAAACATATATTACCTAAATTTAAAAATAAAAAATAAAAAAATGACAAAATCTAAAACAAGACAGGAGAGAGCAGATATTTCTCTATTTGGCTGAGTGAATAATAACTTCCCAAAAGGCATACTTAGGCACAAATCCTTGAAGATTTGGATGTCTGACCGTGTTGGATACTTGAAGCTTACATGTTGAAACTCAATGTCACCTCTAACACTAGACAATGTTGTGCCTTCTTAACTAATTGAATCAATCTCGGGCTTACTATCCAGGATCTCAAATATAGAAGAAACACAATCCTTAGCTTTGTTCACATCAAGAGCCATTGCACTAGCTTGAGAAACTCCGATAGCTTACATTGATAGGGCAAAGAAAACCTACAAAATATTGTGGTTTAATTGAAGATGAATTCAGCAAGTGAATGATAAGAACAAGAAATTCTTAATTTACCTAGAACACATCCCCAAATGATGATTTCCCATATTGAATCAGAACAGATCTAATGTAGAAATAGAAGGAGTTTGTGCAAAAGAGAGCAAAAGAACCAGCTCCACTAATGAGTCCAATCCGAACTCCTTGCTTCACATGAGCCTCGCATTTTTTCTCGTACATTCTCATCATCTTCTCTTCAGCACTAAATGACGCAACAGTTCTGATGCTGCTGACGGCATCATTTTCCACTTGACTAGCTTCTTCATACATCACCTGCTTTACAAATGTTGCATCTTTACTTAGATATCTCTGGGTACACACACACACAAATAAGTAGTACTTTAATGATCATGACGTTCAGGTACTGAAAAATACCTTGGCATCTGCACTGAACCCTTTGTAAAACCTCATTTGGAAGAATCGTCGCAAACCAACAAGCGGCAGAACAAAAAGGATTATGTTGGCTAGCAACCAATTGGCCGTGAAGGCTATCACCAGGCCTACTATCACCGTCGCTGTGTTCTGGAAAATTAGCGCTAAAGCATCGCCTACAAGGCTCCTTACAGTCGAGGCATCAGTAGATAACCTTGCACCAACAAACGCTTCTCTTTTAGTATCAATTGAATAGAATCAAAGAATTTGATGATTACTAGTAAAAAGAATTTACAAACCTTGAGTTGTGAGGAGTATCAAATAATCTCCTGGTGCACTACCCCTTCTTGAATGACAAAAGAATGAATTCTTTGTATGAACTTATGACCAGCAATTCCATAAATGGAATTCTGTACTGGTACGGTTGGTACATAGGCCAAGGATGACTAACAGAGTCCCCAAAAACTGGAATCTTTCTTAAGCTTGTTTGCAGGTTCAAAGAAAATTTTAATAGCTCATGAAAGTAAGAGTCCAAATATTAGAAAGACTACAACATGTGCCCCAGCAGCCAATGATCCTAGCAGCAAATATGGTAACTCGGGTTTGTTTATGTATGCAAGGAGTCTTACAGAAACTTTCTTATGTTCCTTCAAAACCTTGACTTTCCTTTCATCTCTGCTATCTCCAGTTTGAGCTTCTTGATAGTCAATAAGATCAGGAGCACCAAAGGGAGGAAGGAGTGATCCGCTGCTTGTCGATCTCCTCGTGGAAATTCTGCTACTCAAAAGGTTTGCTCAAGTTGCCATCTAATTCTAGACAGGGGCGGACCCAGAAGATTTGTTCAGCTAGGGCGGAGTCGTGGCTATAACCGTTAATTTTTTTCACTCATCCCTAATTTCCTAAATCCCAAAATTCCCAAATCACAATTCACATTACACAACTCAAAATTATAAGTCATAAACAATAATATGCCATAAATTCTTATTTCTCATTATTCGTAATTTACAAAAACTTTAAAAAATAAAAAAGCACTATGCAGCACGGTGCACATGGTACCCAGTGAGGGCCACTTCATTCTGAAGAACTTATATCAAGAACGAGGTGAGGTGACCCATAAAATACTTAGCGAGATAGCTAAATGCTATTTACAAGATTTATTAAAAATCCATACAAAGAGAAGAACACTAACACACACAAAAACTCAAAAAGAAGTGATATTTCCAGTAAACAACCTCATTTCAACTTTGAGGCCCTCAAAATCCAGAATCACAGTCCACACCACATACTTCACAGATTCATAATTCATAGAAAAATCCAGGTTCACAAATCAGTAATCACAACTTTGACAAGGGCAAGATTAAGACTCAAGAATCCAAGAGAAGATGCCAAGACTTTTGAGGTAATACCTTTGATTTCGATTTTCGAAGCTCCAGCCGGCAGCCTCCAGCTACTGCACGTCTGCACCAGACCACCGACCTCCGACCATCGCACCGTCCACCGACCACAGTCAAAGACTCATAGGCACAGCCACTCAGCCACGGGAATTTCACCCTCGTTCGTAATCGTCAGTAGCTACCTTCCCCCTCTCTCTGCCGGACAAACAATAGGTAAATGGAAATGGTAATTGATATGGATTTGGATTTGGTTAAATTGGATAAGTTGTGTGGGCTAATCACTAATGGACTTACAAGTTTCAATTGGGCCTTTTTAAAGTAAGGCCTAAAACAAATTAAAACATCATAAACGGGATTCAGCAGAAGGCCAGACAGAGACAGCAGAAGCTCTCCTTCAGTCCTTCTTCTTCCTGGCGGACGGCAACTTGGCGGCGAGAACCTGCAGCTTCCGGTGGACCCAGCACGGGCGGCACCCTGATTCTAGAGTAGATCCATTTTCTGTAAGTCTGTCCCTTCATTATTATCAACATGTTTAGCACCTTCTTGCATTTGAATAAGCTGGGAGTATGCTCTGTCAGGATTCCTTACCAAGTCAGCATGAGTGCCTTGCATTATTTTAGGAAAAATCATTTTCAAATTGATTCCATATGCTAAAACTTAAAATACTACTTAACAAATTTTGATGCTTATACCTTGTTCTACAAGTTTTCGAGCTTTCACTACTTCTATATGATCAGCATTTCTTATAGTTGTCGGACAGTGTGCAACACTGTTGTTCGGTTTGTCATAACATTCTCAAGTGCATCTTGCATAAGGTGTTCTGACTCTGCATCCAGAGCACTTGTTGCCTCATCAAGAAGAAGGATTTTTGGATTTTAAGAATAGCTCTAGCAATTGCAACCCTTTGCTTCTGACTACCGGGTAGCTGAGTTTCTTGTTCATCCACCACTGTATCAAGCCCCTGTAAACGGGATAATGTTATTTCCTCACATGTAAGAGCCAATGTTGAAAAAATGGGCCGACATGCCCTGTTCAATCAAGAAAACAGTAAAGACCTGTTACCTTGGGAAGGTTGTCAATGAATTTGGCAGCATTAGCAAGTTCTATTGTTGTTCTATTATCTTTATCAGAAGCATCTTCTTTGTCATACAGTATGTTTTCCTTCAAAGTGGTTGCAAATAAGATTGGTTCCTGACTTACAAGTCCCATTTTTCCTCTGATCCATTTTAGTTTCAACATCTTCAAATTAACTCCATCTATAAGCACTTCTCCAGCATCAGGATCATAAAATTTCTCCAACAAGCTAATAACTGTGGACTTTCCACTTTGCCCAACTAGAACTGCAGTTAGGCCACTAAAATGTGTAATGAAAAGCCTGAAAATATCTGCACTTCTGGCCTTGCTGGATATGTGAAATACACATCCATAAGTTCAATTTTACATCTACCAAAACAATTCCTCTATCATCATACGCATCAATTTTAGATTTCCATTCAATAGCCTCAAAGATCTTGTATGCTGCAGCTTGACCTGCTGCAAATGCATTTATACACAAAGATGTCCAAGTAATCTGATTCAAGAATATATGGAGTGAGTTACTTTCAAATTAATAATAAATGCAATTTTGGTATGCACTGCTAAACAAAACTAGAGAGTATAATAAACAAGATTCGATGTTTTACTTACATTCCACCAGTCATTATGTCCGGTGAAGGATGCAACCTACAATTGTTAAGAAGAAGTTTAAAAGTTCAGGAATTCAGTTGCAATTTGAGTGCAAATGCAAACTAATGCTGTGGTGATTACAGCATTTTAATTACCATTCTGATTGAATTTCCAGCATCTGCAAAAGCAACTTGTCATCGACTCCACATCTTCGCCATAAACAATGACATGGATCCTCCGGCTATGGAAAGTGCAGGAATACAAGACACAATACTAGGATAGAAGCCATCCTTTACAGAAAGCAATTATAAACCCTCCAATGAATGTTGACATAAATTGAATGAATTTCCTAACCTGAGAGAATCATTTCTTAACAAGGTTCAAGTAGTTTGGTAGATAGTATTCGACAAGATCTAAGTTCTTTTTCTTCCTTGACATTAATTTTAACAAAATAAGTGAATTGCACTCGAAGTTTAAGAACTCAACTTTTCGCCCATGGCTTCTTGCATGAGAATGGTGTCCCCAGACATCCTCCCAATGACCTCTCCCATTGTTGTTTTGAGTGTCGAAGAACTTGATATCTTGTCTTCATAGCGTTCTCAAGTACAACCCTCTAATTCGATTGCCCATCTTTCTCTGCTTACCATCCAGCATGACATCTCTGCAATGCACAAACAAGCAGTTTCCATTGAAGTCAATTGTGAAAAATCTTGAAGAATGTAATTACGAAAATTCACAAAATTTTATATGCTCTGGGGAGAAAATCTGAATGACTACAAGTACGCACATAGAAATGAAGTTATGTCAGATCAAATAGCCAAATAAACATATTTGAGAGAGTCAGAGAGACATGAAAAAATTCCAAGATAATATAGAATAAATATTTATAAACTCCTCAACATTGAAAGCAATTTTTTACTCTGCTTTGATCAAGGGTGTCAAAATTACTTTCCAGATTTTGAACCAGACTAGTTTTATTGTGCATGCTAAAGCAGTAAAACTAAGATGCCATGAATATATACAATAATCATTTTCCTAAAATTTGCTTAATCTCCTTTTTGCTCAATTTATGTATTGCTTATTACCACCATAACTTTGTGTTCAACACCAAACTATACCCAAATATGGCAGAATTGAGGAAAAAATGGAATAATTTAAATTATGCATAAATTGAATTTCATATAACCCAATTCCTACTTTTTTTGAGGTCAGAAGGCTTTTGGTTTTAGACAATTTGTTCATTGAAATTCATTTCATATTAATTATTTCTTATTCATCTCCATAAACTTGCATCATCTAGTCAAACACTCAGTGGAATTTATTTGTTCATCTATTCTGAAAAAGCCATAAAAATTCCAGTTCGGAAGGAGACCACTGAATTTAATACATTACTTATTGCTTAATACCAGAATTTAATGGCACTACGTGCAAAGTCAAGTGGTAATTGTAGTTAGAATGGGACTCATGATCTCATTGTATGAAAAATAAAAAATAAAATACAAAATCACCTTTGAAACTTCATGCACTACGCGAGATGGATCCGTCCCTCCGAAAGAATTGATTATCCGGTCGAAAATAAGAGTCACGAGTGGCTGCGTCAATCCATTGGCAATGGCAGAAATTGTTCCAACGATTTTAAGAGAAACATCAACCCTATCTGATTAAGCAAAAAGTTCATAGAATTGAAGAAACAGAATTTTGAGAGAACTTTAAAGGCAAGATTAAGATTTGAAGGATGTGATTGCTTTTCAAGTATACTTGGAGAACCCAATTGAATTTTCATAAACGTTGAAGCACTAAATTGATTTTTCTAGAAGTTAAAGGACTAAATGGGTTTTAGACAATTAGATCATCCAACTATTGTCCGAAAATAATTCAGTCCTTATTCTTTTAGGAAAATTCATTTGGTTCATCAAACTAGTCCAAAAGCAATTTAGTCCTTCATCTTTTAGGAGGCTTCAATTAGGTCATCCAACTATTGTTTAAAACAATTCAGTCCTCCAGCTTCTAGAACCATCAATTGGGCCATCTGATTATAGTTTGAAAGTAATTTAGTCCTAAAGCTTTCACGAAATTCAATTCGGTTATCCATCTATTGCCAGGAAGCAATTTAGTCCTTCAGTCTTTATGAAACATCAATTTGGTCATCAAACTATTGTTTTTAGCAATTTAACCCTTCGATTTTTAGAGAACTTCAATTTGGTCATCTCACTATTTTGTTTTGAGAGAACTTCAATTTGGTCATCTCACTATTTTACAAAATCAATTTAGTCCTTCATCTTTTAGTAACTTCAATTGGATCATCCAACTATTGTTTAGGAGACATTTAGTCCTCTGACTTTTAGGGTACTTCAATATGGTCATCCCTCTATTGTTCGTAAGCAATTTGATCCTTATACTTTAAGAAGCTTCGATTTGGTCATCCAACTATTATCCTGAAGAGATTTAGTCCTTCAACTTTTAGGAAACTTCAATTGGATCATCGAACTATTAAGAATCGCCAATTATATCCAAACTAAACCTTAATTAATTCAAAATTACCCAGTTTTTAAATTCTTTAATTAATATTTCCAACCTCAACAGACATTTTCTATTTTTCCCTTTCTAACTCCATAACTACCATTCCCAAGCCCTCGCACCACCGCCACCCACCACTATCAACATCGCAATCCATTTGTGCAAATTATAAATTACAGTACGGTCTGTACTCTTATGCTTTCCCATCTACAGCCCTTTATTGCTTTATTTTTTGTGCTCTTTCTATTGTATGTTTTACATAAATTTGTAGTCAAACTCCTTGAATTCTTGAGTTTGGAGATGAATGACGAATTTATTGTTGATGATTGTAGATGAAGAGAAGGTGGTTTATATACAGTATTGAAGAAATTGAAATTTAAACCTTTAAAAAATATAACTGTTGAATGTAATTATATCTGTTGAATTTATCAAAAAAGAAACATATATATGCATTGGTTTGTTGAATAAATGGTTGAGTTTCTAAAGTTGACTAGTATAGCCAAACAGCTAACATTAACATATGATGTGTTGGTTAACAGTCTTGTCTGCGGCAATGTTTTAGCGAGCTTTAGTTAACACATCTAATGTGGATGCTCTATTTGAGATTTAAGGTTGAAGTCAAGTAGTGGGCTCTATTTTCCCTTTCTTCTCATTGTCTGATGCAATATTGAAGATGTAGAAAAAAAAACCACAAAAAATTTATTGAAACCTACTCTTGATTGTTTAATCGAATTAATTTAAAGTAATATACGATTCTGGTTTACTCCCTAATTATGTACTCTTTTCATTTTTTTTTCAAGGAATGTACTTCATTTCATTGTTTCTAAATCCGAACTAGGTTGTCTAGTTCAGTCTAGAAAAAAGGTGTCATGTAGTAACACAAGATCCGATGCTTAATTGGAATGGTTCGTGAGAAAACCGACCATATCCTGCAAGGAAAGGGGCTGACCAAGTATAAAAATATATATCTTACTTGCGGGTAATAAAATTTCATCTGTAAACTATGCTTGTACCACATGCTTTCATTTTCACAATATGGTGAGACCTTTGATAAAACCAAACTAGCATGACATTCTTGCCATATGCCTAATAACGTGTCACATTCTTTGAATTTTTAATGGAACAAATGTTATATAATTTGGAGAGGAGAACAAATACAGGAGAGAGAGACACATTGGTAAATTTGTTGCAGATATGGAACCAAAGCTGAAAAAGCTAGGCACTACTTTACATGTGCCTAATGTGCAGGAATTGGCTAAGGAGAAATCAACCACTATTCCATCAAGATACCAGCGTCGTAATCAAGATCATTCCGTTTCCTCACATGAAAATCACCTGTGATTGATTTCGAAAAGTTGATGGAGAAAGATTCAATGGATACAGAGCTTCAAAAACTGCACACTGCATGCCAAGAATGGGGTTTCTTTCAGGTATGCACAGAAACTACTAAACATTTAGCATGAATGGCCCCTGCAACTGGCCTTCCTGTCCGTTCTTGAGAAAGCCTCGCTTAATTCCCAAGCTTCCTGCTAAGTTCAGGTAGAAACACGTATCGTCAGTATGCAGTAGATTGGACAGTGATAAAGAAGATACTGTACTGTCTAATCCCGTCTGATAGCTGTACTAAAATTGTTGTTACTTGTCTCCTTTATTCTTGATTTTTGCAGGGATGCAATAGACGAATATGAGGTAGAATTGAAAAACCTTGTCATGAAAATCCTAGACCTAATGGCTAAAGCTTTGCACATGAAGGGATGCAAGCAATGAGGATGAATTACTATCCTTCCTGTCCCCAACTGGTGCTCGTTACCGGTCTTTGCCCCCACTCTGATGCAGTTGGACTCACCATCCTCCTCCAAGTCAATGAAATTGAAGGTCTTCGGATTAAGAAAGATGGAGCTTGGATTCATGTTGCACCCCTCCCTAATGCTTTTGTTAGCAACATTGGAGACATCTTGGAGGTATTTGTACATGATCAAATGGGCTAAAGTATTCATTGACATCTGTAGAGTCTTTATATAGTTTCCATTGGATCTTATCATTATATGCTTTGACAGATTGTGACGAATGGAGTTTACCGAAGCATTGAAAATTGAGCAACTGTCAACTCAAAGAAAGAAAGTCTCTCCATTGCCACATTTTTCAACCCAAATATAGATGGTGATTTAGGTCCAGCACCAAGCCTTGTGATTCCAGAAACTCCAGCAAAATTTGAAAGAATCGGCTTTGTTGATTATTGAAAGGATTATTTTCGCGGGAACTTGATGGGAAATCATGCCTCGACGCCATCAGAATTTAGAGTAAAAACAATTTGGTTCTTGATTCATGTATGCTGAGTTCATTAATGAGAAATATGGTATCTGCTAACATTTTTGTATGCAGGTATGGCAGCTGCTATCTGTACCCAGAATCAAGTTGCTTTGATTGAATAAATGTGTGTCAACTATTTGAAGAATGATTGTCTTGTTACTCAAATAAGGCCCTTCTATTGATTAGCCAATTTAAATTTAAACATAATAATGAAGGAAATTGTATATCAGAAGTCGCAATGTACTTTGTACTGAAGAACACGTTCTTGAAATATTTAATTATTTCATCACGTGATTTTTTTTCCTCCTTAGTTATATACTTACAGTTGATCTTGCTAAATCTACGATAAAAATTGGGAAGTATGTTTAGGCAACAATATCCTGTCAAGATGATACTGGATTAAGTAACTTAAATAACTAGTAGTAATTAATCAATGGTTTGTTTGCAATTTATTATTATTTTTTCGAACTAAAAATAAAATTTCAATTGAGATTATCGAAGTCGTGCAAATGATAATAATGCATGATGTAAAAGCTATGTCGCTAACTAAATTAAAATTCAAAATTTTCGGTTACATATCAAGCGGAGTGATGATTCAGAAAGTATTTTCTTTTTGCAATCCACTTCATTCATGGTTAAAAGGGAAAAAAATCAGCGAATGGAGTAGAGCAACCGACGAAGAATAGAGCCCATCCATTATCATAAGCACATCGTGACTTATATTTTCAGCAATCACTCAATTCTTCACAACTGCAGTGGTGTCTACAACAGTATTAGTTTTGTTCACCATAACTCACTCTAAGGCTTCTCGGACTATAAGCTGAGTTAGCATCCAGTGCACTTGTTGCTTCGTCGAGCAAAACTATCTTTGGATCTTTCAATACTGCTCTTGCTATAGTATTTCTTTGCTATAGTATGCAAGAATATTTGGCCGGAGTCGGGATTGTAGAATCTTTGTGTAAAACTAATAATTGTTGACTTGCTACTTCCATTATCTCCAGCTAGAGCCATTGTCTGCAAAAACAAAAATTATCTAAATTTGAAAAAAAAAAAAAATTAATATCTAAAACAAAAAATAAGAGAGCAGATATTTCAATAATTGTTGACTTGCTACTTCCATTCTCTCCAGCTAGAGCCATTGTCTGCAAAAACAAAAATTATCTAAATTTGAAAAAAAAAAAAAAATTACTATCTAAAACAAGACAGGAGAGAGCAGATATTTCGCTATTTTCTCGAGTGAATAATACCTTCCCAGAAGACATACTTTGGCACAAATCCTTGAAGATTTGGATGTCTAGCCGTGTTGGATACTTGGAGCTTACATGTTGAAACTCAATGTCACCTCTAACACTAGACAATGTTGTGCCTTCTTCACTATTTGAATCAATCTCGGGTTTACTATGCATGACCTCAAATATAGAAGCAGCAGAATCCTCAGCTTTGTTCGCATCAGGAGCCATTGCACTAGTTTGAAAAACTCTGATAGCTGACATTGTAAGGGCAAAGAAAACCTGTAGCATATTGTGATTTAATTGAAGATGAACTCAGCAAGTGAATTATAAGAACAGGAAAGTCTTAATTTACCTTGAACACATCCCCAAATGATGCTTTCTTGTGTTGAATCATAACCGCTCCAATGTAGAAACAGAAGGAATTTTTGCGAAAGAGAGAAAAGGAGCTGCTCCACTAATGAGTCCAATCTGAACTCCTTGCTTCACAAGAGCCTCGCATTTTTTTCTTGTACATTTTCATCACCTTCTCTTCAGTACTAAATGAGACGCGACGGTTCTGATGCTGTTCACAGATGATTTGCCTCTTGACTAGCTTCATCATGCATCACATGTATTACATTTATTGCATCTTTACTTAGATGTATGCGAGCATACACACACACACACAAATAAGTAGTACATGAATGATCATAATGTTCAGGTACTGAAAAATACATTGGCGTCTGCACTGAACCCTTTGTAGAAGAACCTTATCTGGAGGAATCCTTGCAAAACAAGAAGGATCATGATGGCTAGCAACCAATTGGCTGTGAAGGCTATCACGAGGCATGCTATCACCGATGTAGCTATTTTCTGGAAAATTAGTGCTAAAGCATCGCCTACAAGGCTCCTTACAGCCGAGGCATCAGTAGAAAACCTTGCACCAATAGCACCACTGCATCCAACGAACACTTCTCTTTTAGTATCAATTGAATAGAATCAAATAATTTGATGAACACTAGTAAAAAGAATTTACAAACCTTGAGTTGCGAGGATTATCAAACAAACTAATCTCCTGGTGCACTACCGTTTTGAAGGACAAAGAACGAATTCTTTGAATCAACTTATCACCAGAAATTCCACAAAAGGAATTCTGTACTAGTACAACCACCAAAGTAAATAGGCCAATGACAACTAACATGAGTCCCCAGAACCAGGAGTTTTTCTTAAGATTATGTGCCGCTTCAAAAAAAAAATTAATAGCTGATGAAAGTAAATCCAAATATTGGAAAGACTACGCCATGTGCCCCAGCTTCCAGTCATCGTAGCAGCAAATATAGCAACTCGGGTTTGTTTAAGTTTGCAAGGTATCTTATAGAAACTTTCTTATGTTCCTTCAAAACCTTGACTACCCTTTCATCTTTGGTTTCTCCAGTTTGAGCTTCTTGATAGTCTATAAGACCAGGAATACCAAAGGGAGGAGGGACTGATCCGCTGCTTGTCAATCTCCTCATGAAAATCATGCGACTCGAAGACTTGCTCAAGTTGTCATCTAAGTCTAGAGTAGAATCCATTTTCCATCACATTCTCGAGTGCATCTTGTACAAGGCGTTCTGACTCTGCATCCAGAGCACTTGTTGCCTCATCAAGAAGAAGGATTTTTGAATTTTTAAGAATAGTTGTAACAATTGCAACCCTTTACTTTTGACCACCGGATAGCTGAGTCCCATGTTCACCCACCATTGTATCAAAGCTCCTGTAAACGGGATATTGTTATTTTCTCACATGTAAGAGCTAATGTTAAAAAAACTGGGCAAGAATCGCCTCTTCAATCGAGAAAACAATAAAGAACTGTTGCCTGGGGGAGGTTGTCAATGAATTTGGCAGCATTAGCAAGCTCTATTGTTGCTTCTAATCTCTTTATCAGAAGCATCCCTTTTCCATAAAATATGTTTTCCTTCAAAGTAGTTGCAAATAAGATTGGTTTCTGACTTACCAATCCCATTTTTCCTCTGATCCATTTTAGTTTCAACATCTTCAAATTACCTCCATCTATGAGTACTTATCCAGCATCGGGATCATAAAATCTCTCCAACAAGCTAATAACTATTGACTTCCCACTTTACTATGCCCGACTAGAGCTGCAGTTTGGTCACTTACAACGTGTAATGACAAACCTTAAAATATCTGCACTTTTGGCCTTGCTGGATATGTGAAATACACACCCTTAAGTTCAATTTCACCTCTTATATCTTCCAACATCATTTCTATATCATGATATGTATCAATTTGACTTCCGTTCGATAGCCTCGAAAATTTTTATGTTGCAGCTTGACATGCTGCAAATGCATTTATAAATGGAGATGTCTTTCCAAGTGGTCTTATTTGAGAATATATGGAGTGAGTTACTTTCAAATAATAATAAATGAAAGTTAAATATGCACTGCTAAACAGAACTAAACAGTATAATAAATTGATGTTTTACTTACATTCCACCAGTCATTATGGCCATCATGATATTGATAACCTTTCCACCACTGTATCCTTTTTCTATGATCAATTTTGATCCATACCATATGACAAGTCCTTAAGTACTAAAGACAATTAGTAAAACTGTGCCAAGTCCAATGCCTGAAGCCAACCCTTGCTGAACAGTGGATGCATGGGCTATTTGCAATTTGCTATCATACTTTTCTGCTGCTTTATTCCCTCCAGAGCCACCTACAATTGTTAAGAAGAAATGTAAAAACTTCAGGAATTCAGTTGTAATTTGAGTGCAAATGCAAACTAATACCGTATTGATTGCAGCATTTTAATTACCGTTCTGATTGCTATTACTGTTTGTTCAACCACATTTCCAGCTTCTGCATAAGCAACTTGTCCTCAACTCCACACATCTTCATCATAAGCAATTACGTGGATCCTCTGGCTATGGCAAGTACAGGAATGCAAGAACACATTACTAGGGATAGAAGCCATCCTTACAGAAAGCAATTATAAACCCTCCAATGAATGTTGACATAAATTGAATGAATTTTCCAACCTGAGAGAATCATTTCTTAAAAAGGTTCAAGTAGTTTCTTTTTCTTCCTTAAAATTAATAATAACAAAATAAGTGAATTGCACTTGAAGTTTAAGAACTCACTTTTTCTCCCATGGCTTCTTGAATGAGAATGGTGCCCACAGACATCCTCCCAATGACCTCTCCAGTTGTTGTTTGAGTTTCGAAGAACTCGATATCATATCTTAATAGCGTTCTCAAGTACAACCCTCTAATTCGAGCTGCTCGTCTTTCTCCACTTACCATCCAGCATGACATCTCTACGATGCACAAACAAGCAATTTCCATTGAAGTCAATTGTGAAAAATCTTGAAGAATTTAATTACGAAAACTCACAAAAATTTATATGCTATTATGGGGAGAAAATTGAATGACAAGAAGTACGTACGTAGAAATGAAGTTATGTCAGCTCCAACGGCCAAATAAACATATTTGAGATAGACCTGAAAAAATTCCAAGACAATATAGCATATGTAATTATAAACTCCTCAACACTGAAAGCAATTTTTTACTCTGCTTTGATCAAGGGTGTCAAAATCATTTTCCAAATTTTGAGCCAGACTAGTGTTATTGTGCATAATAAAGCAGTAAAACTAAGATGCCATGAATATATATGATAATCATTTTCCTAAAATTTGCTTAATCTCCTTTTTGCTTAATTTATGAATTGCTTATTACCACCATAACTTTGTGTTCATCGCCAAACTTTTTACCCAAAATATGGCAGAATTGAGGAAAAAATGGAATAATTTAAATTATGCATAAGTTGAATTTCGTATAACCTAATTCCTGCTCTCTTTTTTTTTTTTTTTTGTTAGAAGGCTTTTGGTTTTAGACAATTTGTTCATTGAGATTCATTTCATATTAATTATTTCTTATTCATCTCCATAAACTTGTACATCATGTAGTCAAACACTTAGTGGAATTCATTTGTTCATCTATTCTGAAAAAGCCATAAAAATTCCAGTTCGGAAAGAGACCACTGAATTCAATACATTACTTATTGCTTATAACCAGAATTTAATGGCACCACTTGCAAAGTCAAGTGGTAATTGTAGTTAGAATGGGACTCATGATCTCATTGTATGAAAAATAAAAAATAAAATACAAAATCACCTTTGAAACTTCAAGCACTAAGTGAGATGGATCCGTCCCTCCGAAAGAATTGATTATCTGGCCGAAAATAAGTCATGAGTGGCTGCGTCAATCCATTGGTAATGGCAGAAATTATTCGGACGACTATAAGAGAAAGATCAACCCTATCTGAATAAGCAAAAAGTTTATAGAATGGAACTTTCTCAGATTCTTTCTTCGCTGCCTGCCCTTCATACGCCATTTTGTATAGAATTGAAGAAACAGATGTTGAGTGAACTTGATCTGAAGGATGAGATTGCTTTTAAAGTATACTTGGATGACCCAATTGAAGCTTCATTAAAGTCAAATGATGAAATTGTTTTTAAAGAATATTTTGAGGACCCAATTGGACTTTCCTAAACGTTGAAGCACTAAATTGATTTTAAACTATAGTTGGATAACCCAATTGACGTTTTCTAGAAGTTTAAGGATTAAATTGGTTTTACGCAATAGTTAGATGACCCGATCGAAATTTAGGGTTAGGGTTTAGGTTTAGGTTTTAGGGGCATAGTTTAAAACCATTTTAGTCCTTCAAGTTTTAAGAAACTTCAATTCGATTTCCCAACTGAAATTTAGGGTTTTGGATTCTAGGGTTTAGTGTTCAGGTTTTAAGGTTTAGGTTATAGTTTAAACTAATCAGTCCTTCAAGTTTTACCAAACTTCAATTTGGTCATTAAACTATTGCTTAAAACCAATTCAATCATTCAACTTTAGATAAACGTCAATTGGATCATCCAACTAATTTATTAAATATATTAGACCTACACTGTTCATGAAATTTCAATTGGATCATTCAACTATTGTTTAAAAGTAATATTGTCCTTCAGCTTTTATAAAACCTCAATTAGGTCATCCAACTACCTATCGACAGTAATTTAGTACTTCATCTTTCAGAAAACTTTAATTGGGTCATCCATCTATTTTTTACACCAATTTAGTCCTTTCTCTATTAGAAAACAACATTTTGGTTATCCAACTACTTTTAAAGTTAAGTTAGTCCTTCAACTTTTAGGAAACTTCAATTGGGTCATCCAATTATTGTTCAGTAGCAACTAAGTCCTTCAACTTTTACGAAATATCAAATTTGTCATCTAACTATTGGTTGGGAAGAATAAAGTCTTCCAAGTTTAAGGAAACATCAATTTTGTCATCCAACTACTTTCAATAGAAACTTAGTCCTTCAATTATTTGAAAACTTCATTTTGGTCTTCTGACTGTCAATTGAATTTAATTCAGTCCTTTGTATTTTAGGTAACTTCAATTGGGTCATCCAA
Source organism: Fraxinus ornus (assembly GCA_903798235.1). Taxonomy (NCBI): domain Eukaryota; kingdom Viridiplantae; phylum Streptophyta; class Magnoliopsida; order Lamiales; family Oleaceae; genus Fraxinus; species Fraxinus ornus. Next base: position 18,193 of record CAIGRF010413568.1, read on the forward strand.
CTATTCTTCAGCAGCAACAAAGTCCTTCAACTTTTACGAAACAACAATTTTATCATCAAACTATTCTTTGGGAACAATCAAGTCTTTCAACTTTTAAGTAACGTCAATCTGGTCATTCAACTATTGGGACATTTTATTCTGGTCATCTAACTATCAATTGATTAAATTTAGACATTCAACTATTGGAATACTGCATTTTGCTCATCTAACTATCAATTTAAGTCAGTTTAGTCCTTAATCTATTGGGAAACGTCATTTTGGTCATGTAACTATGAATTGAAGTCCATTTAGCCATTTAACTATTGGGAAACGTCATTTTGGTCATCTAACTATCAATTGAAAGTCAATTTAGTCATTCAACTATTGGGAAATTTCATATTGGTCATCTAACTATCAATTGAATTCAATGTAGCCCTTAAGCTATTGGGAGACTTTATTTTGGTATCCAACTATTAATTACATCATGGTTAGTCCTTCGACATTTCGTAAACTTCAACGTTTATGAAACATCAATTTGGTCATCTGTCTATTGGTTGGGTACAATTAAGTCCCTCAACCTTTGAAAAATTTCAATTAGGTCATCCAATTACTTTTCAATAGCAATTTAGTACTTTAACTATTAGGAAACATTGTTTTTCGTCAGCCAACTATTTTTGAATGTCAATTTTGTCCTTCATCTTTTAGGAAACTTCAATTAGGTCATCCAACTATGTTTCTGTAGCAATTAAGTCTTTCAACTGTTAGAAAACTTCATTTTTGTCACCCATTTATTATATAAAGTCAATTTAGTCCTTCATCTTTTAGGAATATTCAATTGGTTCATCTTACTATTGTTTAAAAGTAATTTCATCCTTCCACTTTATTAAAACTCAATTGGGTCGTCCAGGTTTTGCTTAAATGTAATTTAGTCCTTCAACCTTAAGGAAACTTCATTTGGCTCATCCAACTATAGTTTAAAGCAATTTAGACCTTATACTTCTAGGATAATACAATTGAGTCATCCAACTATAGTTTAAAAATAATTTGGTCCTTCAATGTTTTGGATAACTTCAATGGGGTCATCCGACTATAGTTTAAGCATAATTTAGTCCTTCATCTTTTCGGAAACTTCAATTGTGTCATCCGACTATTTGTAAAAGGCGATTTAGTCCTTCAACATTTTGATAAACTTCAATTGGGTCATCCAACTACTAAGATTCGCCAATTATATCCAATCTAAACCTTAATTAATTCAAAAAATTCAAAAATGACTCCTTTTTAAATTATTAATTAATATTCAACATCTAGACATTTTTAAAATGTACGCACTATTTTTTCCTTTCAAACTTGACTCCATGACTAGGGGTGGGCATGGGTTGGGTTGGGTCGATTTTTACCCCAACCCAAACCCAACCCAACATTGTCGGTTTGTTCAAAATCCAACCCAACCCAACCCATGTAAATGTTGAAACCCAACCCAACCCAACCCAATTATGTGTCAGTCGGGTTGGGTTAGGTTGGTCGGTTTGTATCGATCATTTTTATTAATAGTCGAGGTGGGGATAAAAATCAATACTCTAGCAAAATTGTATAAATTTCTCCCTATGTAACAGAAGAGAGTATAAAATAGTGAAGGAGAGGAAGATAGAGAAACATGGGACATAGATAAGTAGAGAAATTTGAGAGGAGGCATAACTCAAAACTAATCGAAATTTTGATTTAACATTCAAACTGAAGCCCTATAGGGTAAAGAACTTAAATTAAAGGAAGAACAGAAGCCAAACATTCGAAGACTAGCTAGTTTTACCTCATCCTTTTCATTCTGATGTTGCAGCCTCTCATCCTTCTCCATTGGCTGAAGCTCCTCAAACTTTGTAATTGTCACTAGGACCCGAATGGGGGACAATTGGGATGGCAATCTGTGGAGTACATATTTATCAGTGACTTCCAGACATAATTGATTCGCTCAAGCAAGACTCTCAACNTTTTTGAAAAAAATAATAATTATAAACGGGGTAGGAAATGGGGCAAGCCCGGGCCCCGAACCCGCCCTATTGACATCTCTAACCACAATCGTATGATTCATGATGCCGCTAGGGACGGATCGAGGTGGGTCATGATCGGTCACGTGACACACCAATTTAAAATTGGTTTTTTTATTAGAGTAATTAAAAAAAATCAGATTTATTTAAAATCAAACCCTGCTCCTCCCATTGCAAAACCCTTCTGCCTCCAGCGAAATCCAGCCTGCTCCACCCTCCTACGATTGCCACTCGTTGGACCGTTATTTTGCTGTCGATTGAACAGCTCCCCACCTCCACCGACCAACCGCCCGACTCTTTGTCCCGTCCAGGAGGACCTTCTTTGTTTTTTCCGTCTAAACACATGTAATTAATAAATCATGACCTGGTTTGTAACTTTATATACTTGTTAATGATGTGGAAATTTATCTATCCTCTGTAATATCACAGATAACTTAGGAGTTAGGCCTTCGGGACATAGCTGGTAAGCTTATGATATTGTTTCCACTAATGTATGAAAGTCTCATAGCAATTATGCCGGCCCAAAATCTTTTGTAATAAGAAGAACTATTTTGTTGTTTTCTTCTGCTGATCATATTTACGAGTCAAGAAGATTACAATAGATTGAGGCCTTTACGCTACAGTGGAGCAGATGTGTTCGTCTTAGCATTTTCATGTGGCCCAAAATCTCTACGTCCGCACAATTCTACAAATCATCACCATCACCACCGCCTCGGTCATCGACCCACACATCCCTCATTTTTTATTATTTAGATGAAAAATCTGGAGCTCTTCTTCATCAGTTAGACGAACTTGAGAGTGGAACATGCGGGATACATCATCAACTTGAGTAATTCATATTTTCAGAACTCTTTCCTGTCATTCTACAAACAATCAATCGAATGTCAAATTGAAGCACTAATTATGTGAAATATGAATTACTCAAAGAATGAATAAAATACAAACACCAGCTAAGATGAATTAATCTCCATTTACGTATGACAAAAGTTGAGATGTTAACTCGATCACCAGTTGGGATGAAATAATTTCCACTTGCGTGGTTCGGTGCTGTCGGAGAAGGAAGGGACTGTGGTGGTGGTTTTGCGGCGATGGAAGTTTAGAGCAGGGTTCGACAGTTTTCAATGTCAACGAAAACGTTTGGGGGTACTGTAACGACTTTTGTTCTTCATCGATACCGATCGGAGGCCGAGATGAGTCCGGCAGTGTTCTCACTATTGTGAAGGGAGGAAATTGGAGATGTTAATGGAGAGGTTTGGAGGGTTTTTTGGGAGAAATGAATGAGTTCTGATTTCCTCTCTGACGTTTTCCTTTTTTTTTCCTTTCTTTTTTGTTCCTTTTTGCCACCTAAACCTTGTAAACTGTGAAACACCTCCCTGTACACCAAGCGTGATCCTAGAGAAGTAACAAATCTAGGTGCTCTCTATAAATTTCTCATATTATAGAACAACGGAATTGAGGGATGCCATTTGGGAGTGTTTAGCTAGTTGATGAGGCATCTCTTGATTTTTCAGGGACTCGGAAAGGATACCCTGTAGAAGTAGTTTTTGATTAAGTCCTTTGCTGAAAAAGAGAACTGAAATTGAGGAAGCAGATTAATTAGAACATTGGTGGAACTTGAAAAGATTTTACATTTTATTCCAATCCATCCAGCTGTGAAGCATTGTGGGAGTAGAGTTAGCAAGCCCAGGTGAACAATCTAGCTGGAAGCAACAACTTCACCATTTGTTTTCCCATCTTCAGTCCTTTATTCCTTTATTTTTGGCGCCCTGTATTTCAAACTCTTTGAATTCTTGAGTTTGGAGATGAATGAAGAATTTATTTTTGATGATTGAAGATGAAGAGACAGATGGTTTTACTTTTTCTGTAAGTTCACTTACCCAAATCGTTGTTAAGTGTGCTTAATTATCTTATTATCTAAGAGTATCTCCAATAGACTCTTTAAACATGATATGCTCTCTAATTTAAAGAGTCAACATCTAAAATCATGCTCCAAGAGACTCTTTAAATTAACATTTTAATTTAGAGAGTGTGGAGAGCCAAACTCACTCTCTATAATTAAATGCATTCAAAAAGTTTCAATTTTCAATATAGGAAAACAATAAAATAATCTAAAGAAAAGCTAATTAAAATAAAATATAAAGAAAAATAATAAATATTT
>CAIGRF010413620.1:5066-19565 GCA_903798235.1 Fraxinus ornus
CAGACTAATTTCTTGGACCACCAGCCACCGGCCCCTCAGTAACGGCGGAGGTAAACTGCGGGTTATGCCCAAGTGACCAGGGTTCGAGCACCCCTTATACTCTTGGCCCCAAGGGAGCCTTCCTTCATGGTTATTACATCACCAACTGCTCCAACCAATATTGATTATTACATCACTCAGCTACTCCAACCAGGAATCGAACTCCCCACGCTGAGATTGCAAGCCCAGCAATGCCATTCCTTTATCAATTTCCTTGGCCATTCTTAAAAGCACCCCGGATTGTGTTGGGTTTTAAAATATTTGGATTCGAAAGCGTATTCCATCAATCTACCAACAATTTAAATATGCGTACGTGCTTTCCAATTTTTTTAATGAAGTTGTAAGCTCGTCCTCGAGTTTTCTAGGCCAACAAATTATTCTTTAACTATTTATTGTTATTTCAAAAGATAATTTTTTATAAATTTCTATTAAGTCGTGATTGTTGCATGTCAAATTTTATGAAGTTAAGTTTCAACATTTAAGTTTCGACGTCAAGTGGATCAATTTGTGTATTTCAATACCCGAAACTCATTAGACATTGGTATTTTGTAAATGAAAACATTTGGATCCATGTAACTATTAGAGTCGAGCCCTGACCCGAACCATCAATTTCGGTTCGGATTCAATTGTACCCATAACATTTTCTTAAAAGATCTTGCATTAACAATACAAATTATCTTATCAATATTTAACAAAAATAGAAGAAATAAAATATGGCATCAAATAGCGTCCATATCTATTTGTTGACCTCAAAAACAGAATTTATTTTTAGAAGCCAACTGTCAAGTTTTCTGTTTTGCCAGGATATCCCCCTTTTGGGAAATTCTGGGCGTGTTCTGGAGTTATTTATAAGAAAGGAGAAATATTTGGATTAAGACGTTATTTTGGCCGAAAAGTGCCATTTGATCAGAGAACATTTGAAGTTTTCGATAGAATTGACACCTATTTTGCTTTGATCCAAGGTAACTTTTTTAGAGAGTGGAATTTTGGATGTTAAATTTTCAATCCCTTTTTAGTTGGACAAATATTTATAGACAATTTTTAGGAGATATTTTGTCATTTTTATGAGTTGATATTCTCTCTTTATTGTGTTCAAAGTCGTGATTAAGTCCAATCTCCAAGATTTTATTGAGGTTCGTACTTTTATGTCATTTGTCCAACAATTCGTTGTGTGCATGTACGAGTATTGCACTGAAATCATTTGACCCTTTTGGTGACCTAGACTTTTAATTGTGTTCTTAGCCAAATTTTGAGTTCTATAAGTTTCGTAAAGTGAGTCTAGGCGATCAAGGTGTGAACATTTGGAGATACGTGGGCATGCAATGAGATCTTTTGTGGCTAGTGTGGAGTCTTGTTAGAAACAATATAGACGAAATATTTTTTAATTTTTATAGAATTACTTACCATTTACCAACCAACCATTTAACAATGATTCTCAGTGTTAAAGCACTGACAAATTCTATAAGACATAATCAAAAGATCATTATTAAAATAAGTATAATAAAATTAAATATTATCCGATTTTAGTAAGATGCAATATGAAAATACAGGAAAAAAAAAACATTAAATCAAATCTCAGTTTTCTTGTAAAACTCCATCGATTTGATGCAAACTCCATCTTGAGGTGGTCAAAAGTTTGTATTCTTTCCTAACCAACTTTGTGTATAGATTAAGGCATAAACTATTTTAGAAGTTAAAAAAACTCCTAAATGAATTAATAATCAGTCCGCTTGTATTAAATGCTAACTCAGAGTGAATAAATTATATTAAGAAAAAATAAGATCATAAAAAATGACAAATTCGATTTTAGAGCAATTACCCACTATTCCAATCCAAGAATCGAGAATCGTCCAAGATTAGTTAATTTTCTATTCGTAATTTTTTTTGAAATCAGACTAGAACCTCTTATTAAAATGTTAAGCACCACATGACTAGTGCTTAACATTTTGAAATGAGAAATTTTTGCACGTTAAACACGTGGTGATCAAAATTATTGACTCCAATTGTAATAAATGGTATAACCTATATGTTTTGAAAATTGAATTCGACCGTTGGTTCTAAAGTAAAAAACTAGAACATGTCTAGTTAATTATTAAAAAAAAATTAAAAATCAGTTCAAACAAGTCAAAATGGATAAGACTATTTTTGCTCATTTTTAATAGAAAAAGACTAAGTTGGGAGCTAATAGTGTAATTTATCGTCAAACGTATATTGAATTAGTTTACTTTAATTGAAGTCAACTAGACGTTAGTGAAAAATATGATGTGGTTAATTAACTAAGGAGTAATGCTACGTAGCCTACAAGAATTATAATACATAATTAAAGTCTTCAAATTTGAAGAGAGAGAAAAAGTGAGAAAAATAATATTTCTTATTTTCCAATCCAAAAATTAGTTTCTTGATTTAATTAAAAGAAGGTGCTCACCCACTGGTATAGTCTTGACTTTAGAGAATATCATAGAAGACTTGGAGGTTTGAAGCATCAAGTTCTTACAATTAAAAGATTGGAAGCTCGTGATCCAAAAGGCTGAAAGTTCGTGATTCAGAATTAATTCAAAAATTAATCATCAAATTTAGATAAAAAAATAAATAAAAATCGAATATCTAATTCTTGACATAACATACACGTGAATATCTAGACTATCTTGTTTATTGAATTAAATAATTTTTTTTTTAAAATTCCCGATTAATTCCGCTTCTGCATTCCAACAACTAGTGTCAGAGCAATCTATAACGTTCACGTGTTTGTTATTTCTGAATCTTGATTGCATGTTCTAGTCGAGCGATGTCCATGAATATTTTATTATGTGATGATTGAATTATTGAATTATTTTAAATTGAGATCCAATTAACCGTGGTCAGTTCTTGATGTAATTTTTTATTTCAAATCTCTAACAAGATAGTTGGATTACAACTCCGTCATCTTGATTTAATTTCCTTTTCAATTAGATTCAAGGAATTATGTAATTCTTGTAATTGTTTGGATCTTGTAAATTGATTGAAGATTGAAGATATATCGAAGAAGATTAAGAAATTACAAAAAAAGGAAAAAGGAAAACTCGGAGCGCAGCAAACCGATTTGTCTGCTGTGGCAAATAGATTTTTGATCTGCGTGGAATTTTTTCCTATACGGTTCGAGTTGACTTTTGATTCGGGTTTGTATTTGTAAATTAGATCGGATCTGGATAAGTCAAATTCGATATTATTTTTACATGTACGGTGGATGAGTCATAATGCTGTTTGAATTGCTATTGTTGGATCCTTGGAGATTTTTAGGGTGAAGATTTAAATTAAATATTGGGCTTGGATCTAATTAGTTTTTAATTTAATTCTTGAGTCGTTTAAGGTCACAAATAATTGTTAATTTATAGATCATGAATGCTTTAAATTATTGTTTGAAATATTATGGTTCTAGATATCATGACATATAGATTATATGTGACATCGCTCGTGATACTATGAATATGATGCGTATCATTGAACATTAATTCTTTCTTGATTAGTTTAATTTAGATTAAATCTTTCTTGATGGAAAAATCGTAATAATTGAACTGTATGTTAATATGATTAATGTGAATGGTTGGTAATTAAAATTCATTACTATAAAATATTGAGTGTGCAGGGTGTTTATTTAAATTAAAAACTCGTGGTCTCATTTGATCAATCCACAAGCAAAGTAACACATTTGCCTCGTGTCGGTATTGCAACGGACTCCCTATAGGAGGGTCGCGATGTTCGAATTGCTTGATTGGGTTTCTTTATGATAAGATCATCTAGACATAATATAATTTGTGATCATCCTATAGATGGTGAAATTATTTTCAAGTATTTAACGATTGAGACAAATATTATACACTCAAATCGAAATTATCTACAAACCTCTTATAGAGGCTTTTGTTTGGTGACCAAATAAAACGATACTATGTCAATATAGACATTTGTTGTCAAATATGATTTGTCTAGTGGGAGGATCTCAACTTGATCAGTGGACACGGTGACCTTTCCTATAGAGAGGCATGTTGGATCAGAAGGATCGAGTTATCATTGCATTATTATAGTTAGATGGATCTACAATGCATTCATGTATCATATGTTAAATCATTATTCACTGCTCAATTTTAATATGTAATAAATGGTTATTAACAAAACCAACTTGTCGGGGATAATTAGGTGGATTGGAAATGTAATTTGATGTTTGTGCTTATTGTCGAAATACTTGATTTTGTGCTCGAAGAGGAATGTCCCGAAGAACCTATTGAGACAACAAGTAAAGCCAAGAGGGCTGCATATGATAGGTGGATCATGACTAACAAGATAGCTCGTCGTTACATTTCGGCATCAATGTCAAACTTGTTAAAACAAAAGCTTGAAAGTAAGGAGGCCTCTTATGACAAACTTGAAAGCCTGAAGGGTATGTTCAAACATCAAAGCAAAAGGGGGCTAGTTTTGAGGTCGTTCGCACCTTGCAAAACATCCGCATGAAACTTGGAGCCTGTGAGGATCATATGTTGACTATGATTGCACATTTCTACATGGCGGAGAATCTGGGTGCAACTATTGATTAGGAAACTCAAGTTCATATGGTATTGAATTCTATATCTGATATGTTTTCACAGTTTACTGTAGACTATCACTTGCACAAGATGGATATGCCATTAAGTGAGTTGATGAATGGGTTGCAAAATATGGAAAGTGATTTTAAGGGTAAGAGTGGCCATGCTCATGCGGCAATTGCTAGCTCCTCTAGTTCCAAACCAAAAGGCAGAGTTGGAAAGAAGAGGAAGAGATCTAACAAGAAGCTAGGTAGCAATAAAAAGCTCAAGTCAGATGGAACGTCAAAAGGCAAGTGTTTCCATTATGGTCGCAAAGGACACTCGAAGAAAGACTGCCCTGATGCACAAGCTAAAAAGCAGGGTGTTGGTAAGTTTTTTTATTGCTGAGTCATGTTTGGTGATTGATTCTATAAATTACTGGTTGTAGATTCTGGAGCCACTAATCATATATGTATGTCTATGCAGGTGCTTCACGAGAGCAAAAGACTCAGTGAGGGCCAATTTAAAATTACCATCGGATAGTTTCAACAAGAGCAGTAGGAGTAGTTTACTTTTATTTCAGTAGTGGTAGGAGTTTAGTTCTTAGAGACACTTATTATGTCCTGCAAATGAAGCGAAATTTGATTTATGTTTCATGTTTAATAGGACAAGATTATTCTATAAATTCTACGCATAATACGCTTTATATTTTAAAGAATAAAGCTCCTATTTATGTTGGATGTTTGAATAATGGTCTTTACATTTTAAATTGTACCACAAATGATATAAATGTTATTTCTGCAAACCATAAACAAATGTCTTGCCATACTAGTGATACTATGACATTTTAGACTTGGACATATTAACCTTAATAGGATACAAAGATTGGCTAGAGATGGTCCACTTAACACACTTAAGATCGAACCATTGGCAGTTTGTGATTTTTGTTTGGAAGGTAAAATGACCAAGATATCATTTCTAGCAAAAGGACATAGAGCCAAAGAAGTATTAGAACTAGTTCATTCTAATGTGTGTGGACCCATGAATACACCTACGAGAGGGTGATGAGTATTTTATCACTTTTATAGATGATTACTCTATATTCGGATACATCTACCTAGTGGCTTGAAAATAAGATCTTTTTGAAAAATTCAAAGAGCATCGTCACATTCAAAGATCTTTTTGTTCTTAACTTAGTACATTCTAAGTTTGTTCCAAAGACTCCCCTAGAATTGTGGAATGGGCGCAAGTCCAGCTTACATCACATTCTAATTTGAGGATGTCAGGCTCATGTGTTGAAAGAGAAGGCGAAAAAGTTGGAGTCTAGATCAGGGATATGCCTATTTGTGGGATACCCTAAAGGCACCAGGGGATATTATTTTTATAGTCCTCTAGATACGAAGGTCTTTGTTAGTACAAATGTAACCTTCTTGGAGGATAAGTATGTTAATGAACGTTGGTCCAAAAGTAAGGTCGTGTTGGAAGAAATGAGTGGGAGCAATTCCATCTCATCGATTCTTGAAACATAACCTTGTAACGACAACCTCTAATGTCAGAAATACTTAAACAATGTGATTTCAGTGGGAGAGATGAGTCATCATCTAATCTCATAGATCAGATAAACGTTGAAGGTATTGAGGAGGTAATGGCATCACCTAATAGTGGTACAAACATTGATACAAACATTACAATTCCAAATGATGCGACAATCTAGGATCCACCGCCCCTTAGAAAAAGTCAGAAGGTCATCAAACCACCTTCTCGTTACTTGTTAGTCAAAGAGTCCAACCCGAAGATCTCCACAAAATAAGTTGATGCTCCGACTTCATATAAGGAGGCTATGAATGATATTGATGTAGATTTATGGTAACAAACTATGAATACTGAAATGGAATCTATGTATTCTAATCATGTTTAGGGAATTGTAGATGCACTAGAAAGGATAAAATCCATTGAGTGCAAGTGAGTCTATAAGAAAAAGAGAGGAGCGGATGGGAAAGCGAAAACTTTCAAAGCAATGCTAGGGGCTAGGGTTTTACCCAATAAGAAGGCATCAATTACGAAGAGACCTTCTCGCTTGTAGCTATGCTTAAGTATATCCAGATTCTCTTATCCAATGTAGCTCATTTTGATTACGAGGTGTGGCAAATGGATGTCAAGATGAAATTTTTGAATGGCCATCTTGAGGAATGTATCTATATGATACAACCAGATGGATTCATAGAATGTTGTCATGAAAGCAAAGTCTGCAAGCTTCAATGGTCCATTTATTGGTCGAAGTAGGCATCAAGATCTTGGAACAAAAGATTCGACGAAGTGAATAAGACATATAGTTTGATAAGAACTTTGATGAACCCTGTGTCTATAAGAAGATATGGGACAAAATTGTGATTTTTCTGGTGCTTTATGTGGATGATATTCTACTCATTGGAAATAATGTGGGAGCGTTATTATCTATGAAAGCATGGTTGGGCCAACAGTTTCATATGAAGGACTTAGATGAAGCTAGCTATGTTCTAAACATTCAAATCTTAGGAGATCAAAAGAACATACATGTAGTTTTATCTCAAGTTTCATATATTGACAAAATACTTGTCAGGTTTTCCATGCAAAATTCCAAGAAGTATCAAATAATCATGTATTGTTGATTCTACCATGGTGACAAAATATGTGGCAACTTGTGAAGCCACTGAAGAAGCGTTGTGACTTCAAAAAATTCCTAACGGACATTAAGGTGACGCTTTCATTTGCAAAGCCCTTAAGAATGTACTATGATAATAGTGGGACAGCAGCAAATGCTAAAAAACCAATGATTCATCAGAGAGGTAAATATATCGAACAAAAATATCATCTATTGAGAGAGATAGTTAGCAGAGGATATATGATTGTCAGTAAAATTGCTACTGAGGATAATCTTGGGGATCCATTAAACAAAAGTCTATCGGCTAAGGTTTTCAATGGACATCTGCAGGGCATGGGGTTAAAAGACATGACACATATTCTATAGGGAAAGTGAGAGATTTGATGGGTCGTGTGCTAATATAGTATAGTTTTGCTCATGTAAAAATAACAATATTCTTATATTAAATAAAATTGTTTTTATTTCATTAATTGTATTTATTTAATTATTGAGCATGTGAATTAAAGTGCCTATAATCACTAGTGATAACATAAGTTGGGTACTTGCATTGATAAGTATAGTGTGACACAACTTATATTTTGATCATAAATAATTTATTCACTACCTATGTATAAGGGTTCATACCTTGTACCGGAAGGTTGTAGTGTTGTCCAATTCACTATTCGGATGTGTGATTTGTCCTTATCACAAAAATAGTTAAATGTGACACTAGTACACTTAGAGTGTATTGAACGGACTACGTGTCGAGTTTAATTATATAGCATGATTGTACGAAGAATTAAATTTCACTTGACCGCTGTGTATTTCATCTAAATCCCTTAACAAAATTATGTATATATTTTCATGATTTTAATGGTTCTTTGATTCATCAATAGGTGAGATCAATTTGATTGGTCAAATATCTCAATGAGTTCGGAACTTGAGAATGAGGGAAGTAGAGAATATGAATTCTTGTCGGTAACCGTCGCCTAAAAAAATGGTATAGTGACTAGTTAAGTATTTTTTGTTGAACGGTTAAAATCTGAGCTTAGTATTTAGCAATGGATAAATTTCAACATCTGTAATTTGTTAACATGACCGTTGAAGAAAAAGGTACTTAAGTTAGTGAAAATAATTAGAAGGGCAAAACGGTCATTAATGCTCGTACTTAATTATCGAATCTGGGACGGGGATAAAATACATATACAACATGACAGAGGAAAGTATTACAGATTTATTGGCTTCTGTGATCTTATATATTCTGAAATGTTCAGTCTTTTACCTTTAGTGGAAAAAAACAAGGAAAGATTAATGATTAGATTGACTGGTCTATGACTGACTAGACATGATCTAATTATTGGAGCTTAGAAAATATATGTCCGATTAGGTCCCCGTGGTTGCTCTATAAAGTAATTGAACTTAATTACGGCAATTATAATAGTTTTGGACTTAATTGTAATTACAATAAAGTTTTGTACTTACTTGTAATTACTATAAAAGTTATAAACTTGTTTATAATTGTAATTGAAGTTTTAGGACTACACATGTAATTAAATGTAAACTAATTGGATTTGGACTTTAATTAAACTCATACTTGGATTTTAATTAAAACTCTTATTTTGATACTGGAATTATTATTTTATATAGATTGGGACATCTTTAATCACTATAAGTAGATATTAGACGGACATAAAAATTCAACAAGAATCATAATACATAATTTTATAGTGATCAATTTGGAGAGAGAGAAAAAAGTGAGAAAAATAATATTTTTTTATTGTCAAATCCAAGAATTAGTTTCTTGATTTAATTAAAAGAAAGTGCTCGCCCATCGGTGTAGTCTTGACTTTGGAAAATACTATAAAAGATTTGGAGGTTTGAAGTATCAAGTTCTTGCAATTAAAAGACTAGAAGTTCGTGATCCAAAAGGCTGAAAATTTGTGATTTAGAATTAATCATCAAATTTAGGTAAAAAAATTCGAATCCCTACTTCTTGATATAACATACACGTGAACATTTAGACGATCTTCTTTATTGAATTAAAGAATTTTTTTTAAAATTTCTGAATAATTCCGCTTCCGCATTCCAACATTGTTCACCTCCTAACCTAACAAGGCAAACAGAATTCATGCTTAGGATAATCAAAGGTCACTTGATTATGAGTTACAATTCGTACGTAAGAAAAGGCAATTAAAAATGTCTCAAAGGGAATTTTCATAGAACTAGTCAAAATTAAACATACATTGCACGTTATTCTAAAATAGTTTATAAGTATTGTAAAAGTAATATTCGAGATCAATTTGTTGTGAGGATTTGATTAGTCTCAAATGAATTAAAAAAATAAAATTTAGGATATAAATTTAAAGAAAAAAACTTATACTCTCAAAACTCAACTTTCATAATTTAAATTTTTTGTGATGATGAAATACTACAAATGAGCAACATTTCTATACTACATTTGGTACATAAAAACTAATTGTTAATACATGAATTTAAACGCCCATTAAGATTCCTAGATACATAAATAAAAATAAATTCATCTATAATAACTCTACACTAATGTAGATTAAGATTCATTGAGTATAACTTAATGTGAATGTTAATTAATTAAGAATTAATAACACGAAATTTATACATGACAAAAATTTTGTAATATATATTACATATTGAAAAATAAAAAGTAAGGTATTATTGAAATAATTGAATTGTAGTAGAGTTAAAATTGTCTAAATTTTTTTTCTCATTATAGATATATCATCATAAAAGTTTCTTTATTTTAGGGGTGGACAAAATGTCCATACCAAACCAAACGGTTTGATTCGGTTTTACAAAAAAAAAAAAATTAATAGTTTTGGTTTTTCGAAAAAAAAAAAACCATTTGATTATAGTTTTGGTTCGGTTTTGATTCTAGAACCAAGAACCAAACTTAATTTATAATTTGATTTTATGTTAATTGAAACCAGCCCAATAACCATTATTTTGGTACAGTCCATAAAATGTGTTTAGCCCATTAAAGAAATTTCGATCTATAATAATGACATGAATTCTGACATGTTTGATATTGAAGTAATGCTCTACTTGCGGATTAGGCTAAAATTTGGATTTATGAAATCGATAAGAGTGAAGTCGAATATCAATTATGTTTTGTCACCACCCCTACCTATTAGTTTCGAGTTTTAACTTTATATTTCAGTTTCATTTTTCATTTTTCTCATGTAGGTCTAACGACTTCATGTAAAGGAATTGATTGGACGGAAATGAAAATAGAACTCGATATTATTAACTTCTCNTTATGATCTTGATTATTGATAATTTGAACTTGCTAAATGTTTGATTCTTATATTTTTTATTTTAAGTATATATTATTAATTTATGGATATGATGCAAGTCTGAAAATTTAAGTAATACTCTGTAATAGTACTAGAACCAGACCAAACCGAATCGGACCAAATGGTTCGGTTCGGTTCGGTTCGGTTCGGTTCCGCATCTTTAAAAAAAACTATTTTTTTCCATTATCAAAAAATCATTGGTTCATGGTTCGACTCGATTCTCTTGGAACCAGAACCAAATGGAACCACGTCCACCCCTACTTTATTTTGTTAAATAAAGCTAAGTAATGTTAAGATTTTATTAGAGTCCATTTGACATGATTTTTACATTTGCTTTTTATAGAAAAGTTCTTTTTGACAAAGTTACATTAATTTTTGTTAAAATAACTAACTTTTAAAAGAGCTTTCTATTTCGAAAATACTTATACAGGAAGTCATATTGAACCAACTTCATAGAAAAACACTTAAACTAAATTAGTCCAACGGGTTCTAAAGTGAAATTTAAGAAATTGTTTGAGCACCATTTTTAGTCAAAAATGCATTTTGAAATAGTGATTTGATGGATAATGTATGTTTAACAAATAAGGAAAAATTTTGAGTTTGCATGTAATATTATTTTATTGAAGAATGTGTTGTTGAAAATAAGAGAAAGATAAATATATTTTGAGAATAAAAGGCTTAAGTTGCAGAACCTCTTTTTGACATTTTAAAAGCCTTATCAAACAGGTCGTTAATATCTTAACTCCACCCACCTAAAATTAAAAATAATAATAATAAAATTATTAGTCAATGAAATAAAATAACATCCACGTGTCATCTTAGGAGAAAGCTTCATTAAACGTGGCTGTTTTATAATAAGCATGGTTATGAAAATTAAGAGTCATTACTTTTTGGCAATAAATTCCAACAAAATCTTACGTCAAAGGTTGGAGATATACAATTCAAACTAGGGATAAGAAGGGATTAAGATAATCCGTCTCCAGGGATTCCGACAAAAATGGTCTTAAATTCAGGGTTATTGCCAGGCGGTGCTTTGTGTCACCTTACAAATTGTTTAAATTTTCGTTAATTTTTCATGTACAGTGAATAAATAAATAATTTGTTTTATTGTAAATTTTGAGTAACAGCTCAAGTTGAGAAATAAATAATGATTTCCAAACAAATACGAGTGATGATCAGTAGTAATGGTTTTATAGGGATTAAAATTAGATTTTTAGTAAATTATGGGAAATTTTATTTTTTTTATTTTTTATTTTTAATATGCAGTTAAAATTAATTATTAATTTTGACTTAATCTGTACCAAAATAAAGCTTAACGATTTGTGTAAACGGACAAAAGTGTGTAACTATTACAACAAATTAAAGACCATCTTAAGTTAGTGACCAATTTGTTACTATTATAACTTGGTAAGTATTAGTTCAAGTCTAGTTGTCACTCATTTAGATGAAATTGTACACATGTTAAGTTTTGTTATTAAAAAAAAATAAAAAAAAAATAAAAAAGAAGAAGTTCAAATCTAGTTGTTACTCGTTTAGATGAAATTGTACACATGATAAGCTTTTTTTTGGTTGCTTTTTATAATATTTCTAAAATCAAAATTTGAAGCTTTTATGCCAAACTCATCATAGTAGGTATTTGATAAAACTTGTAATAAAATTGTGTAATATGTCAAATTGTTGTTACTAAAACGAAGTATATCATCATCTCTCATGCATTATTATCAACATTACTCAAAAACTAACATATATCGTCTATCTTCGTTTAAATAAAGACTATACACTCGATCCATTTGATATCTAGTGTTTGGAATGAGATTAAATCTATTGTCCTAAACTTGTTCTCTTAGCCCCTGTTTGACGATCACTATTTAAAATTCTTTATTTTACATACTTATTTTCAATCACATATCGTAATAAAATATTCCACAAGTAAATCCAATTTTTTTTTTCATACTTTTTAACCACTCATTCTCTTAAAAATCACTATTTAAAACATTGTTTTTTATAAAAAAAAAATAATGACTATCAAATAAGGGTTTAAGTTCTCAACACCTCAAATCTTCCTAATATATAGAATAACGCTATATAGCATCAGTAGTATTAGAGCATCAATTTAGATGTCATACAAGTGATTGGACATCTTAAATGTAATTTATTTTCTTACTTTTAAGGTGATCTATCAATTAATAACACTTGCACGCTACATAGGCTGGTGTTTAGCATCATTTATATTAAGGCCCTGTTTGGTATAAATTAAAATTAGATTTTTAGTAGATTTTGATAAAAGTTGATGAAATGGGTGGTTGAAAAGTTGTGGACCCCATGAAATATATGATGAAAATTAATTGTTGACTTTGACTAGAGATTAATCTGAACCAAACAGAGGCTAAATAGAATTACTGTATATAGAAAGACGTGAATGTCTAATGTCTAGAGGTAAGCATGAACTGAAAGTTGAATGAAAATTTAGCCATGGTTTGGTAGAAATTAAAATTTGAGTTTTAGCGCTCATTTGACCCCATTATTCTATATTATAATGATATGGATAATAATTTTTTTTGGAGAATGTATGATTATAAAAAAAAAGATTATTTTTTTTTTGTTTACGTGTAATATTATTTTATTGAAAAATGTGGGGTTGATAAGGAAAAAAAATAATGAATTATAATTTAATAGGGGCTTAGTAAATTTTAATAAAAATTAATGAAATGAGTGTTGAAAAAGTATGATTGTATGAACAATGAGATTGATATAAATTATTGACTTTGACTTGAACTAAAAACTTGAATGTAATCCCACCAAACATGACGTTAATTGTGTAATTATAATTCAAACGACAAATGTCAAATCGGGTCAGCTAGATAACCAAAGATTAGAACCATGGTTAAGAAGCACAACCACAGGTCCAAAAACTATTTATTTTCTACAGTCCTCACTCCTCACTACCCCATTATCTCCACCTCCATCACCAGATTCACCACCGCCATGGAATTGACTAACTCAATACCATCAGCCACCGTGAAAACCCCAGAAGTTGAGACTGAAATAACCACTCAGACTCAACCCAAAAAGCCTTCACTCTTAAGCAACGGCGTACTGAAGCGCCACGCTCCTCTCAATCACCAACCTATGGCGGCGACTGTGACCTACAAAGAATGTGTCAGGAACTATGCGGCCAGCATGGGTGGTCACGCCGTGGATGGCTGCCTGGAGTTCCTGGCTTCCCCCAACGCCACCCACTCTGACCCCACTTCTCTCAAATGCGCCGCCTGCGGCTGTCACCGTAACTTCCACCGCCGTGAGGTCGAAGAACCATTATTTCCACCGCCGTACCCCACCCTAGCTATTGAGTACCAACCTCATCACCGCCACCACCCTCCGCTGCCGCTTGTATCAAAACGCCGGAACAACAACAGCCCGACCAATTCCCCTTCCCCGCCGCCGATCTCTTCAACATACTACTACCCCTCCGCACCCCACATGCTTATGGCCCTCAGCCATGGGCTGTCTCCGCCGGACAATAAAAGGCCTATTTCCGCCGCCGCAGATAATAAAAAACGCTTCAGAACAAAGTTCACTAACGATCAGAAAGAAAAAATGCTGGAATTTGCTAGCAAAATCGAGTGGAGTATGCAGAAAAAAGACGAAAACGTGATCACAGATTTCTGCAGCGAAATTGGTGTAAACAAAGATGTCTTCAAAGTGTGGATGCATAACCACAAGAACACTTCTGGCAGTACAAATGATACTATCTTTAAAGCCCCCACCACCACCTCCGCCGCCGTACACAGCCACCACCAAGACGGCAACAACCTCCACAAGGGTGAAGATTTGGGTCAGCGCCACCTTCAAGAAAATAGTGGTAGTAGTGGCCATGGTCTTGGTACTAATGGGTCGCCGTGAAATGATAGAAATAAGCATGTTACTATAATAATAATAATAAATAAATAAATTCAATTTCAAAAAAAAAAAAAAAAAA
>CAIGRF010413622.1:0-10685 GCA_903798235.1 Fraxinus ornus
GAAAATTTGAAAAATTCAGCTGATCTAGAAAAAACTGTTGCCAACGGTCAGTAAACTTTAATTTTAAATAAGGTTGTTCAATTTTAACGTTTGTTACAAATAAGTCACTTCCATATAGAGATTCAAATTCAATCCTCTTCATTTTTCCCTCCACAGGACCGGTTCAATTTTGCCCTAATTCCCTAATTCCTCCATTTTCTCTTTTTAATTCTTCAATCTCATTTCCTCATTGATTTCCAATGACTGCTCAATCCAAAACCCATCTCAAGAAACCCCCCAAACAAAGCCTCAAAACCCAGCAAAAACAATGGTCCATTGCCGATTTCGAAATCGGCAAACCCCTTGGCAAAGGCAAGTTCGGCCGTGTATACCTCGCCCGTGAAATCAAGAGTAAGTATATAGTGGCGTTGAAGGTGATTTTCAAGGAGCAAATGGAGAAATACAGAATGCACCACCAATTGAGAAGGGAATTGGAGATTCAGACCAGTCTCCGGCACCCGAATGTTTTGAGACTGTATGGATGGTTCCACGATTCGGATCGGATTTTCTTCATCTTGGAGTATGCTCATGGAGGTGAACTGTATAAAGAGCTACGTAAATCTGGTCATCTCTCTGAAAGACAAGCAGCCACCTACATTGCGAGTCTCACGCAGGCCTTGTCATACTGTCATGAGAAGGATGTGATTCATAGGGATATCAAACCAGAAAATTTGCTACTCGACCATGAGGGTCGGCTGAAAATTGCTGACTTCGGATGGTCTGTGCAATCAAAAACCAAGAGACACACTATGTGCGGAACTTTAGACTATTTAGCACCAGAAATGGTGGAGAATAAAGCTCATGACTATGCAGTTGATAATTGGACTTTAGGTGTTCTTTGCTATGAATTTTTGTATGGAGGCCCTCCATTTGAGGCTGAAAGCCAGAAGGATACATTCAGAAGGATTATGAAGGTCGACCTAAACTTCCCTTCCACCCCGCATGTTTCTGCTGATGCTAAAAATCTCATTAGACAGCTTCTTGTAAAGGACTCGGCAAAAAGGATCTCTCTTCAGGAGATCATGAAACATCCTTGGATAGTTAAGAATGCTGATCCCGTGTGAACCTGCTTGAATTAAAGTTGTGCATTTACCTTCTAGTTTAGGACTTGGGTGGATTCAAACTTGTTGAATCTGAAGTTTGACATTCTAACAACTTGGCGACAGAAATATGAGTCTGTTCATGGATCTACAATCCTGATTATCTTATGTCAATGACCAGGAGTATTAATTTGATTTTAATGATTGTCCTGTAATATTTAAAAACAGAGAGCGCATTTTGTTTTTAGCCTTGCATTGGAGTTGATATTTGCATGTTAATGGTGATGATTGTAATTTAGCTGCTGAATTTTTAGCATCAATCTGTTTTATAGTTGTATTCTCGTGCAAAAGATACAAAATAGGTACTAAGATTTATTCTTTTGCAGAGGATACAGGAAATTATGAATAAAACTTCGCCGTGACTTGTGTTTCTTATTTACTAAACATTATGGAATAACTTTGTGGTGATATATATAATTCTAAATACATAAATGAATCTAGATTTTGTATACCGTGTTCCGAGGGAAACTGGGGCATTCTTGTTCTTCTTTTTTTCCCCCTTCTATTTATTATAATCAGGTCACTCAGAACATCGACAGAAAGGCCATCCATGTCAATTTGCACAAGGATAATAATAGGTGAACATAGGGGGGGTGCACGTAAGAGTGTCCATAATGGACACTCGGCGCCCTCCTATTGGAGGGAGTGCCGGCTAGGTTAGTGTAGCACAACCATTTGCTCAATGCCTTCACTGCCACCCAGTAGACAATCCCTTAAGACTCTGATGCCTACACTATCGATTGTCCTCCTACCAGCCGACCGAGAGAGAAGAAGTACTCAATTTTCTATATATATATATATATATATTTAGATGTCAATAGCTAAAATATTCAATATCGTACGAATAACTTAACTAGTTGGGCATTGAAACTAGCAATTTTATTAATGCAATCGTGATAAAATACAAATAGAGAGTGAGTTTGGACTCTCTATTTTAAAAAGTTAAAACAAAGAGTGTTAGAGCCTAATTTCAAGGTTTGTCTCTTTAAAATAAAAAGCATATTACTTTTAAAGAGTCTTTTAGATGCTCTTAGATATTTATTTGGCTAGAAGCCTCTTTGTCCATTGTACGCCATACATTGAGGATATGCCCTTCCATCTTTAATGAGTGTAAGCTTCCTGAAATGATTCCACTGTAAGAGGCATCAGACGCAGGCAGATCCTTCCACTGAACTAGTACTTCTTTCCCTGGAGGCTGTCCTGGTTGTGCTTGCTGTTTTCCCAAAACTTGATCAGGTTCCACAACCCATTCCAGGTTAGCACCAAGCTGGGGAGGAAGCATTTGGTTTGCTTCCTTGATCCCAAAGCCTATTTAAATTGTGAGACATGAATAACTGGGTGTACTGCAGCAGGGAATTGGGACGAAAAAGAACTTTTATATTCTGGGTTGTCGCTATCAGAAGGTAGACAAACATTGCTAACTGCCCATCTGCCTGACCGCACAATGTGTTGCCGGACCAAGAGTCTCATTGTCCATCTCATACACAATCTGATCTGAAGACTGAATTTGTCGACTACCACATTTAATAGCATAGCTGGAATTCAATCGGGCAACTATCACGAGTATAGGAAACTCCATAACCAGTTGCCCCTATATTGTGAATTGTGCTCGCTTCTCCTTGGGCTTGTTTTAATAGTAAGTTCCCTTCTACCAATTGGGACATCTCCAAAACCAAGCCCACAGGTTTTTCCACATGGATTTCAGACCTTATTGCCAGCCATTGACATATTTCTCTTGAATCAACCAATTATCCAAGCCCTCCCCACCTCCTTCAACATCACGATCTGCCTTCAAAATACTCCCAAATTCATCTCCCTCCATAACTCTGTGGCTGTCACTGGAAGAACTAGAGCTGCCAAAGTTTTCTGGGTTTCATCCATTAATTGCAGCATTCTGGCCATATTCTTTGTTTAACTTTCCACGGATCTCTCCAATCCTGGTAGGCACTACAATTCTAATTTCAAGTCCTCCATCTTCTTCTCCATTACTTCCACTCTGATTTCTGTCTACTTTTGAGCCATCAGAATCTACTGCTCTGATACCAATTTGATAGGAATCTGACTGTAAATAGAAAGTATTTCTATGAGAATTAAGAGCCAGCAGTATACTGGTGTAATTAAAAGAGAAAACAGCAATGAAAGAAGTAACAAATAGCCTTTTGAGAGGGCTACTACTCTCCTATTCCATACTCATACTCACTAATTTTTGCCTGCCCCCCTCCCTCCACTATATTTATATCCTACTTGTAACTACTTATCCAAGTCAGCTGGCCTGGTTAATAGAATTTTGTTGCATCTGTTGCAGGTTGGTTCTCAAGTCTTCTAGGCTCTTCTAGAATACATATACCTGATTGGAGGCTTATCACTTCCCTGTTTGATGCATACTGCTCTGTGCCTATGGTTGGATAGTATTTCTGTCTTCATTAAAAGAACATCTATAGTTGCAAATCTTGGGATTTTTTTGACTTTAACTGCAGGTTTTCACCAGGTTAGGTGCAATTAAACTTAAAAGATGAGCGTGCGTCTTCTGCCTTTGGTGATGAGCTATTTTATTTATATATAAAAGATTGAACCATTGTTCTGAATGTAATGCAGTTGATTGTTGCTCCTGAAAGGAGTTCGTTATCTGCTTATCTCTTGTCAAGCTAATGTCTGCTTATTGGACAGCAGGCAGCTTGATATGCTACAAGAAGAAAACGAAAATATTCTTGAAAAGTTGTAGATCCTTTTTATTCCTTATATTTTTCTCTTAAAGAGCCAACCTTCACTCCGACAGTGTAATATGAATGCTTACTTATTCATTGCGTCTTAAACGATGCTTCAAATTCGTTTAAATGCTCCGAATTGCAGAAGACGGTTACGTGGAAGCTGAAGCTAGAGTCAGGGAGCTCGAATCACACGATTTCTTCTATTATTTTGTTTGCATGATAAGCTAGTAAAAGCGTTCAGTTGGAAATTCTCAAGCTTTTATACTAGTTATCTTCCTTGAGCAGCTATTCTACTACTTTTGATTGGTCTATAACAGTGTATGTAACAAGAACTTGACAATATCAGAAGTGGCATTCGATTTTATGATCCTTCTCTCTTGAACTGGAGTGGTTAGATGATAAGACAACTGTTGGGAAAATATCATAACATAGTCACCAATTCACCATTAACAGAGTTCAAACCAAGAAATCACAATACTAATTTCCCTGTCTATATTCTCAGATTCTAAACATAGCTTCAACATTGCATAAATAAATCATAGATAGAACATAGAAACCGAAAAATGACAGAACATAAAATGGGCAAAAACGACTGGAACTTTACTCCCCTTTGCTGGCCGAAAATGGTAAGACTTTAGGCTCAGGAACAGCCTTCCAATCCTTGCAAATCGCCATCCTTAGAGAGCTAGAGAACCCACCAAAAACTCCTTCTTCTTGGCTTGGATCATCGACCAAATGTCTACCATAAAGCCACTTTTTCAGGCCTAAGAATCCCCAAGAGTTTCTACAATTTTAGGCTATATAGTTGATATTTGGAGCAAAGGGGAAGTTGGAACAGAGAACCAGAGAAAGAGACGAGAGAGTTGGTCTATGAAAGAGAGAGAGACATTTTTTAATGATTAAGGTCATTTTCAAAGAAGAGAAAAGTCTTTGTCCTTTTCAATTTCAAATTGAACCAAAGCTTCCAAGGTAAGCTACCTCAACCGGGTCACAAATTGCAAGCCCAATAACTTGTTATATGAACCACATAAGCCCACAACAACCTTATGTTAGATAATTTCCAACCATGCACCAATTTTTCTACATATCCCTAAATATTTTATTTCAAATTGAATATCTTTCTTACTATTTTGAAGTTAAATAATTGCTACCTCTTCAAAATGGAAAATACTATTAATTACGGAAAAAAACTTGTTGAGGATTCTGGTGTCGGATATTAGATTTCAAATTCCAATGAAAGGAAAATGCACATGCCAAATGAACAAAAATGTACATTCCTTAGTTTGAATTGATATTTTGAAGTATATTATATACTATGTATGTGGCTTCTACAGGAACTCAAACGTGATTATGACACCAATTTATGACTCGTTTCTTCGAACAGACGATGATTTAAATCTAACCTAGATAATTGGATGTATTACACGCACTTCCCCCATTTCAAATTGGATGTCATGATTTTACTCAAAATGACTATTAAGATAGATATTTTTTTTAAGCGTATAATTTCAGGTAGGTGGGGTCAAAGCATGTTTTTGTCTTTTAAGCAATTAAAAGGAGGATAAAGAACTAAGCAAGTCTGACGTAGCGGAAGATAATATGAAAAATGAACAACCTCACAAAGATGAGAAAAACTCACAAGAAATTTTATTCAATTCAAAAACTGCGGCCTCAAGAGGCTTACAATGCTTTAAATAGTAAAACCCTAGCAAAATCCGGAAAATATTTTACTTGCCCGTGTATTTGATTCATTTTGGAGTTTTATTAGCTTCTAAAGAGCCTCTTATATTATTGTTTTAGATACAAACTTTTTTCACCCAGAGTTGCCTAATTGATGGAAAGAAGATTTCAAGCAGCCAAACCTTTTCTTCTTTAGTGTGATGTGCTTAAAAAAACTCAAAAGACTGGTTGACAAGTGATAGATATCTTGTGGTAGTACTTTCACTCTAGAGTTTTGTGACTTGAAGAAGTCAATGATTCATGAAGTGAAGTAGAAATCAAAATCCAAAGTTCACTTTTGAACGACTGTATTGGTGATTTATAATTAGGTGGCAAAGTAGACTATTAAAGACCGACATAATGTGTCTCAAGACATAAATATTGCTTGATCACCAAAGCATTCATTGAAGGAAACATTCTTAAGAAGAAGTAGAATTACTTTTCAATTCGTAACTGGTAACATTATAATTAGTCTTTCTGAGTGTTTGCTCTCATGCTAATTTAAATTTCTTCTAAACTGCAATCATCCCTAAGGTTTTTATAGGACAACTGAACAGGGAAACAACTCATCAGTTTCTTTTGATTGATAATTTTTATTTAATAATGAGTTCTGATGGAAAATCTTTTAAAAAAGGCGATTATGCTGTGTAGTGAAAGCATAAAAATTATGATGACATTCAGTTTACACCATAATGGCAGGAACTGAATGTACCAAACGAGGAAAATGTTGAAACTATTTTAGAATTTATTTAGCCAAAGCAGGGTATGTGGACTGAATTTGAGGTGAAATATGTTTTATCTACTTGGGCCTTGTGAACACTCACAGGTTGGGATAGATAATTTGCAGTGTGCTATTGTTTGAGATGAAACCTTAGTCTGTCACATCCAAAAGAATAGTTTCCTTTTTGTTTTTGTATTTATTTTACTTTCTTGTAGAAAATCGGTTGTGAATCAATTGAGGTTACAAATATTTTTGACTGTTATTTATTTTCATTTTAAGTATTCGAAAACTAAAAATATTGTTCATTTTTTTCCTTACTGTAGGATGAACAGAATTGCAAAATACATTAAGCCATTGTTTGGCCTCCATTTTAATTAGAATTTGGAAAATATATATTTTGAAATATTAAATTTTTGAAGAATGTGTGATTAAAAAAGAACAAAAATTTTTAAGTTTACGTGTATATTATTTTATTGGAGAATGTGCGATAAAAGAGAGAAAAATGAATTATCATGACAACTAGAGTATACACATTGAAAATGTGAACTATATCGGTCTACTTTGCTTTCAGCTTTGAATGATATTGAGTCATAGAAATTGCAAAGGTATTTAGATCTCTCTGAGTGAGTGTAACATGGTTTTGAGTCTCTGAAAGAGTGCCTATTTACATGGGTGATGCACCTGTCACAGGTTTCTTACTGCTCAATTCTTGTAGCCAACAACATAACTGGTTGCCTAGAAGAGACAAAAGTCGTGTGCCATTTGATCAAGATTAGAAAAGGGTTCCAATAGGCCTCAGTATTTTATGTCCATTACAGAAATAGATTGGTTTAGATGCCGATGGACTTGGTGTCGCATTTTTTAAGTCCATCACTCCATTGCATTATTTGGTTTGTCTTATGATGCAGTAGTAATAGTACTGAAAGTTAATTAGAATTAGGACAAATACTCTAGATTGTTATTCCATAAATTCACAATCTGCGAAACTTGGTTTTTTGTCTAGCTTTGAGCTATATTGTCATACTGCAAAGGTCCAGATTAACAGCACAAAAACAGACTCGATTAAATAGCAAGGTCTACAGTCTGAACTGAGATTCTTTTCAATTAAATCATTCAATTTCGTGGACTCCTAATCCTTGCATTCGTATAGTGTTATTCTTTCTTCGAATAGAACCTTGGTGTTTACATCTAAGCATATTCTAAATCTCGCACCCCAAAATGATGCAAATTAAAACAATCAATAATACATGTGGAGTTCACATCCAAACATCAAAAATATTATACTCAATGAATTGGTATAACTACAATAATTTGGCAGCAAATGGCAAAGGATATAAGTATCTAAGTCTCCATTGGCATGATGGGAGAAGTTCATTGAGGGTATATACTAATGAAGTCTTACATCAGATGGAAAACCTAATGTATCCATTAAGCCCCAGTCAGGGTTGAAGGAGTGCAAGATCTTCCTCTTCTCCCATTGTCACGCTAGTGTCTCAAAAACATGAATTTGGTGGGCTATATTCAGTTGGAGGAAGTTCTAATTCAAAATCTAGTCCAGTACTAGAATTATCGACTTGATTCGATGTCAATTCCACTCCAGTACAAAAAGAATCATATTCAGTGGCAGGAAGTTCAAATCCGGTAATAAATTGATCAAACGACAATGAAATTTGTCTAGCCTGCTCAAATCCGTGTATCTCATCGAGCTGAGAGTCACGGCAGCAAGGTGTTTCCATGGTTGAATTAAAAGATGTCTCTTGAAATATGGGCGACTGCATCCAAGAAGAATCATCACTGTTATCAATATAGTTCTGTTGAAATTGCTCGCCTCCTATCATGAGTGTACTTTCAGTTTCGAACCAGGATGGAGCAGTAGGACAATCAATATAGTTCCATGGCTGCTCCATGTGCAGCTGCTGTTGAAGCTGGGAGAAGGCCTGTTGTGATGATTGAAAGCTGGTTTGTGGAGTTTGTTTTTCTTGTGACAGCATTAGAGCAAACTGTGATGGTTCTTGATTTAGAGGTTGAAACGGCTGAGCAGGTATTTGCAGTAGATTTTCCATCACAGGTCCTTGTCGTGGGGCAGATGGTGCATTATGCTGCATCTGTGATTGAGGAACTGTTAACTGCCCGCTAAAACCAGGAAGCTGTTGTATTTGTGGAGCCTGACTGTAAGGAGTATGACCAGCATAATACGGCATATGCGAACTTTGTGCCGTGGAGAAAGATGCTGCATTCGAAGGTTGTGGTTGCAAGGAAGATGGAAGGTATTGTCCTGATTGAAAACCCTGGGTTTAAATTCAACAAGGAAATATGTTTCAGATTTAAAGATAGGATATATAAAAATCAATCCCCCATCCAGCTAAAAAAGATAATTATTCTACATACCAGTTGTGACATAGGTTCAGAAGAAACCACAGGTCCCAAATGCATATCATCAACATTGTCAGGAAAGCCACCAGTATAGCCCTGAAAGTTTATATGCACAGCGAAATAAGATTTAAGAAACTTCTGAATGTTGTGAAAAATAGTGCAATGTGTATATAACATTATAAGTAGTCTATGCTCTTACTGGAGTAGAAGACACGATATCCACAGGCAACTGATTTCCAAACCCAAGCATGCCAACATTAGAATGTGAGCCCAGATTTTGTGAATATTTTGGAGGCCAGCAGGCATTAGGAGGAATGCCTCCACACAATGGGTTGCCAAGTTTATAGCAGAAAGAATAATCAGGTTTATCAGCTTCTTCAGAAGTACCATATTTAACAAAGGAACACCCTGCAAAAGTCAAAAGTGTGTGTCAGGATTTTATCAAGCTACAATATCTTCACCTGAGAATAACACATAGATGCAGTTATGCTAAAGATCATAATAGTAGTACTTCTATAGGTACATCATGTGTTCATAGATGCATATTATCAATGGATATAAACACAAACTACATATTCGATCTTCACAAGACTTCATCTGTCTTTCATTTAATAGGATCATTGTACAGCAAAAACAGGTAACAAAACAGAAGGAGAGTAGGAATTTCATGACATAAATGAATTATTCACCAGCAAGAAAATGAGGCCGGCCACCAAAATAACACATTGCCTGGGAAATTCTCCCCAAACACTCACCCACCCAACAAGACCTTGTAGATAGTATGAAGTTTCGCTGAGCATCCTTAAAGCATAGTGGAATCTAATCTTCATATCCTTATCCCTTGATCATGTTTGCTGATTATTAACTTAAATAAACCAAACCTAGAGATCAATAGAGTTCGTTGTCTTGATTAAGAAAAAAGAGATCTATTCACTCATCTACTCCAGAAACACAAAGAACTTAATAATTTCACAAACCATCTAAAGTAAAAATCAATTCAAGCAACAAGCCACATCAATCCATGAATGCATATAGAAGAAGTATATGAATTCCAGAAAGAACACAGTAAAACATGACTAAAGAGGGATGGTCCGATCACCATAAAAAAATAATCATGAAAATACCTGATTTGATTTCTTGATCTTTGGACTTGACAAATTGAATCCTTTTCTTGACTTGATCTATTTTGCCCTGAAGCTTTTTCAGAAATTCTTCCAGGTTCAAAGCCCCACTCTTAGCCCCTTCATCACCTTCCAAAACCTGCTTCTTATTACAACCCCGATCATCATATTGCTGCTTCCGCTTGTTATTAAGAGACCCATTTCGGTACAAGTTGATCACGTCACGCACATCGCTACGATTCTCAGGCCACGTTTCAATCTGCCCGTCGGGGCCTAAGACCACAGCGCAAGCTCTGACATCACACAAAACTGATAATTCCATTGTCTTCTTCATTATACATTCTTTTCTCGTCAAGAATGCCTTTTTCTTGGCCCTCAACACATCATTCTTGAAAGTTTTTGTTTCAGTCCTTGAACGATCGCCATCATCCGCCATGGTTGTGATCTTTCTCGGACGTAAAGTATATATTACGAGAAGAGAAAATTGAAATAGAGAGTAATCAAGATTGAGACGGCAGTAATGTAATTGAAACAGAGAGAAATCGAGAGTAATCAAGATTGCGCGTTCTAGGGCTTCTATATATAAGAAAATAAAAAAAGAACCGTTGGGAAAGAGGGAAATTGAGAAACAGAGAGCAATCGAGAGACGTTGGGTTCAAATTTAAGGCGGGAATTACAAGTAGCTGTTGCG
Organism: Fraxinus ornus; assembly: GCA_903798235.1. Classification (NCBI taxonomy): domain Eukaryota; kingdom Viridiplantae; phylum Streptophyta; class Magnoliopsida; order Lamiales; family Oleaceae; genus Fraxinus; species Fraxinus ornus. The sequence goes on from CAIGRF010413622.1 coordinate 10,473, forward strand.
CGTTCTAGGGCTTCTACATAAAGGAGGGGGACGGGGGGGGGGTGGGTGACGAGCAATGTAATTGAAACAGAGAGCATTGGGTTCAATAGTGTATGTAAATTCTTGTGTTTTAATTGTTGGGTTATTGACTCGAATTAACAAATAAAAATTTGGGAGTAAAGTTGCAATTTCCTTGAACAGAAGCTTACAATATCAAATAGGCCCGTGTTTCAC
>CAIGRF010413622.1:12552-23415 GCA_903798235.1 Fraxinus ornus
GGTATCGAATCTCAATGTTTAAATTTTGGGATTGTTGCGAAGACGATGACGAGTTTCAAATTTGAGTTGGAACGTTTTGAAGGGAAGAATAATTTTAACATTTGGCGAGTACGTTGAAGATATTCTCATACAATATGGACTTTATAGAATTTTACAAGGTAAGAGTCCAAAAAGGATGAAAGATCACCTGGAAAGAGTTGGAAGCGAAGACAAACAATACCATTAGATTGTCTCTTGCACCCGAGCTAAAGTATAGTGTTTTAAATGAGATATCTCCTTCTAAGTTATGAAAAACGTTAAAAGAATTGTACGTCTCAATCACTTGGAAATACTTTATATTTGAAGAAGTAATATACAAGTTGAAGGTCGATGAGGATTCTTATGTGATGTAGCGGAAGATTATATGAAAGATGAACAACCTCACAAAGATGAGAAAAACTTACAGGAAATTTTATTCAACTAACTACGGCCTCAAAGGGCTTACAATGAGATTCAGGATCGTTGAATACGAATCCGAATTTTATTGAGAGGGTGTTTAACACCTATTTTTTGGATAATGGAATTTTTGGAATAGTGATTGATGGAAGAATGTATGATGGAAAAGTTGTGAAAAATTATTTTATTGGGAGAATGTGTGGTTGAAATAAAGAAAGAAAAAAAAATGAGAATGGGTGCCAAACAGGGGCTGAATGAGATATTGCCAAAACAAAATTACCATAAATGACAAAAACACTCAATTGAGGGCTTAAACGACGTAATCTACCCAAAATTTGACGTACGTCAGGGCCAAGGCGCTGCGTTGTGATCATTGGCTCGTTTACAATCGAATTAGACTAGCAATTCGTAAAAAACGAACAAACCCGAAATTATCATGAAATCATTATTTTGCTTTGCCATCACACTTCATCATAAACTTTAACTCCTTATGCACTTCATCAAAGTTCCAAGAGGATTATAATATAAGATTAAAACATTCAGTACATACATTTATTTTCCAATAAAATCAATTTTAATTTTTAATGATTTATTAATAAATTTATGTATTTGTGCACATACCAGAAGACACACACATTTTCCTAATTTCAGTCTTATAGGCCTTTGCCATACTTGGTTTTCAGCCCATTTTCACTCGTAGTAGATTATTGCACTTGTACACTAGAGCAACTAGTTTACTACAAAAAATTTCGTTTTCCTCTTGGTAACAGAATATTTGCAAGGTTTATAAGTGTAAATCGATGCATATATACTTCTTTCTGTTAGGTTTGTGGATCGCAAATATCAGCAATTAATAAAATAATTGGTCTTTGTCCGATTAATAGATTTCTATTTATTTTTTATTCTCAACTTGACTACCAATTATTCTTCACGTAGCTGCTCTCGGAGATCTGTGGAAGCTAGAATTTTGAGCAGGTATAGTGAAGGCCACAAGCCCACAAGTGCATTACAGTTGCCACCTTCTAATTTCCTGATCATTGCATGATGATGTCTCACATCATAAATTGCAGAAAGGAAGCTGCATTGAGGCAAAGGTAATTTTTGATCTTTGGGTTTAGTGGACTTTGAGTTGGCCGGACAGGTTATGTTACCATGGCTATGATATACTCATTGAGATATTCAGAATGAACAAAAGAGAAGCAAAATTAATTGTAAAAGAGTGTGAGGAAGTATTTGCGGCATGGGAACTGCTCCCCTATATTAGATAGTTGTGAGTTTCCGACTTTTCCATTTCTTACTATATAATTGCTAGTGTGCTTAAAGAAGCAAAACAAACAAAAAAGGGGATAGATCTATGGATTCCTTGCGATCTGTTGATAAGGTTAAAAGGCTACCTTTCATGTATTTACAACTGCTTGCCTTTCCAACTGTTCTTAATGCTTTACTTTAGACTAACATAACTTGCAAAAAATGAGGCTGATCAGCCATGGGGAACTGACTCTGAAGTTTAAGCTCTGCACAACACAAAGGAGAGTTTTTACCCAACATGAAATGGGGTGCAGTTATTGTTTCACGAAGAGCATATTACATTTAGTTGTAAAGCTATTGCTAATGTAATTTGGAGTTGCTTTTGTAACACGTTGCAGGAAGTTGTCCTATAAAGGTGTTGGGTTGCAAGATACAGGGGTAGCTGCTGGTTGGGTAATTGATATTTAGACATAATTTATGCTTGGATAGAGGAAATTTTTTCTTTACTTTCAGGGGGCATCTAACCTATGAGGATCAAGTAATTATTGTATTGAGGTTGCATTTCACTGTCTCTTCCTAAATCCCCGAACCTATATTAGTCAAAAGGGTGATTCCTTTTCCAAAAAGACTGGTAAATGTCTTCATTCTGCTTATTTTTGGACACGTAATTAGTTAGCCTGCTATAGAAGTAAAATAATCATTTTTGTTAAAGTTTTTTCGCATTGTAGTGCACTTCTTTATAGATCTATTGGCGTAATTGCTAATGTTTGTATTCCTTCTGGAGGTATTGTGGAGAAAGTTTAGACCACAGAGTGAGAGAGTGGAACTGATTTGAGGCAATGCAGTGGAAGAATGAGCTTTTTTTTGTTCAGACTGCGCTGACAGTTATGTTGTTGAATTCATCTCATTATTAGGCTAACTTGTTTTCTCGTGCTTCTTGATCAATATACTAGGGGATTGTAATCCTTTTAGACCTCTTATGTTTTCTTTTACTGACGTATGTATTGATTTATTATGGCTTATCAGGCAAGGCTTGAGAAGCTTTTATGCATCCTTAAGATTAGCGTCATGTTTTTATCTATGTTTTGCATTAGAGATAATCACCTCCTCGGTTTATACTGAAATGTCATGATGTGAAGAAGGTAACTGTAACTGTTGTCATTGCCAACAAAAGAAATCGTATTCAATAAATGAAAGTCTGAAAGTAGGATTGTTCTTGTAATATCATCGTTATTGTGACCTCGCAACAACTATCTTCGAATGACTATGTCATTTATACAATCAGTATTCTCCTCGATTTATCTGTACCAAATGTCATCACTATTATGACAAGTTTGGTATGATGGACTAAATTTACTTGCAGGGTTAAGAAAGAAAAAGAAGCTCAAATTTTGTCAATTGTATTATCTCGTCGTGTCGACTAATGTGTACCAAACATGCCCCTAATATTTTTCGTAGACAATTGATTTATTTCCTGTGTCATGTTAGATACATGAACAGCATATTTATATGTTTCATGAATCTTCTATGTATCATGCTACCAGCTAAAGCTTGCTAACAGATTCTTTGCCATGAAACTGAAGATTGAGTTGATCCTGACAGAGGATTTTGTAGCAGATATACATCTGGTGCTGTCTATGATCTTGAACCACTGGCTTCCCGGGTCGCAGGTACTGTTTCTTTCCAAGCATTTACAAGCATTTGTAACAACAACATTGTTTGAGTTGATGTCCAAACAGACATCACTGCCATCTGCTAGTTTAGAAGAGAGGTGCATTTTAGAATCTGAGATAGTTTCCCATTCTGAACTCGAGCAACTACAGATTACACCAAGTTTTGCCGGTAGCCCCAATTCATCTGCTTGCAGACAGAAATATGTGCCCTTAATTGTTAGTGTTTTCTGGGGCGTATACGTCCATGCTTCAGCCTCAGAGCATGGACCTAAAACCAAGTGTTCATAAATTGATTTCCTTTTAATACAGAGACCAGTCATTGGATGGTAAATTACTTTGTAGGGATGAATTTCGTCGTAACCTGGCCCTGCATTTAGCACAAAAATAAAAATTAGAATCATTTGTTAAATGGCTATGTAGTGATCCTGTCCAAATTAGAGTTGTACTGCTTGGATTTTAGGAATCATCTTAAAAGTGGAAATGGACTTCTAAGCAAACCAAAGGCAAAGACCCTTTGGAGCTCACATGATTTGAGGCAAATTTCATCTTTCTAGGGGTAAAGCATTCAATTTATTATTTATCCACAAATAGGGTTTCATTTTCGTTAAATTTTGAAATTATTGCTTTAGTTTTCTAATTTTCTTAAGAATTATTCTTGTTGTACATAATTTTTTACCTAATTAGTTACCGAATTGACAAGTGACGGCCCCCTATTAGGGGACGTCTGAGCCCACAGGTGCCCCCCAATAAGGGGCCATTACTTGTCAATTTGGTAACACATTAGATAACACATCATGTACTCGTAACATGATTGTTTTCTTAATTTCAAGATTTTGCTTCCAGAATAATTTCATCAGACTACATCTGAATTTTATAAATCAAGACTCACTAGGATCAGGCAAATTATTAGTTATTGAAAAATACGAGTCTTTCCAATATTCTATCCATATTTTGTGTGAATCGACCAATCTTGTTGTCTAGTTTTCTGGTATTCTTATTAATCATTGATAGGGTACGTAGAGCAACATACCTTGAAAAGGAGATTGCAGAGCAGAAATTCTTTGCAGGAAGCTCGAGTTTCTAATATCACACCAATTCCAATCTAAAACCCCATAATATTCATTCATTCCCACAACCCCTTCTCTCAAATAATAACTCCCAACTAGTGTCCACAATGCCCAATCCAAGTCATATTCAGCAGCCCATCCCATGAAGCAATTGAAATACCTATTGTCATTGACATTAGTGCCCCTCATATCCACTCCAAACTCACTCACAAACAACGGGTATCCTTGGTCCAATACAAACCCTGCATTCCTCAATAGGTTACCCAAAACTTGCCCACAAACTTGGTTTGGATTGGATGTTTCCCACTCCTTTCCATCGGAGAAACCGTACCAATGCACCTCGAAAACTAGCTTGTTAGTGAAGGTTAGTTGTACGGGCCTGTTGAGGGTAAAAGAGAGATCTTTATCGTAATTCAGTCCAGATAGTATGACAAGAATGTTAGGGTTTGCAGCATGCACTGCTTCAGCACCATTTTGCATGTACCTACATCATTATAAATGAAAGTATAAGAATAGTAACATGTACACAAATGCTCTTCAAGTTGCATTTGAAGCTTGAACAAACTTTTTTGTTGGCGTCCCTTCCTTATCTTCCCCCTTGTGCACCCGCTCTCTCTGCTTTGTCCTCTTTCCCCTTCCCCAAAGCATCTCCCCTGTGCCCCTCCCTAATCCCCGCCGCTACGTGCCTGAGAATCTCTCAGTTGTCCTAATATCCTCAATACTTGCGTATATTTGGTAAAGGTTTTTATACATTATAAGCCGTGAGTCCTATAGAATGTGTGGATAAAAGTTACGAATCCTATGGAATATGTGGATAAAAATAATGTTTGACCTACTTATAAGCTTGAAAATACTTTACCAAGCATACTCGGTGAGTTGGGTGGTAAGGGAGGGGGCTCATAGTGGTCCGGATGGACACAAAAGATGAGGGCGGGGATTGTGGAAGAAGATGATGAACATTTAGGGTGTGTTTGAGCCACATTATTTGTATTCTGGAATAATAGATTGATGAAGAATGTGTGGTTGAAAAAGAAGAAAAAGTTATTGACGTGATGGAAAATATTATTTAATTGACGAATGTGTGGTTGAAAATGAGTAAAAAAAATGAGAATGAAAATTTTAATGTGTACCAAACATGAGCTTAGTGTTTTCTTTTCCTGGATGCGTGCTTGGCTTTACTTAAAAGTCAAAAAACTGCGTTCCATCTTTTTTTTCAGCCAGAGTCATATTGCTTAGAAAAAGCTCCAAAGAAGCTTCTTTTTGGCTTTTAAGCAAAGCCAAGCACGGTACACAAAACACACTGCACGTATTAGATGCTAAGTTCAAATCATTTTCTTTACCCCACCGTAGCCTCCGACCCCTCCACATAGCTGTCCGTAGATGGTGGCTTAAATTTGCCATTCATTATGAGAATGAATATTATCCATACCTGTACCAATCATTTACATTCTGTTTTTGGCCTCGGAGTTCATTTCTCAAGCTCATGGCTACTACATTTTTGGTCTCCTTAAACATTGTGGCAACCTTGGTTAGGCCCCTTATCCATATGTCAGGATTGAAATATTGATCCCCAAAGAAGCCATTTCCATCAAAATTGCTGCAACACCAACCTGGCTTGCTTATGTGATTGTCTAATATTATCATCACATTGTTATTTGCAAGACTGGCCACCACTGCCTGCACACACATTTATTACTAATCATACGGGAAAAAAACACGGGATAAAGAAAGGAAACATAAAAAAACACGCAGGATGGGTCGAATTTTATGCAATACAGACTAGTATGTAACGCAAATGTTAATTTCGAATATTAGGTAGGTATACAAAAGTCCAATATAGTCAGCTATGTATTGAGAACATATGAAGTTATAGTACGGTGGATGAAAATTGGTGAAAAAGTAAGGTACATAAGAAGGAATGGGAAAATAATTCGGCCTTGCATATAGAGATGAATCCATGACTGTTTTACACCAAAAAAAAATTAACGGGCTGGGGACTAGACCAGGATACAGCCCGGCTCAGTCCCTCTAAATCCGTCCCTGCTTGAATAGTCTTGCCTTGTCAAGAAACTGGGGGTGGTGATGAGAAACATGATACTTGCCTTGAACTTAGTTCGAATATTATTTTTTAAATTTGAAAACATAAAATGATATTAAAAAAATACGTAACTAAATAGGCAAGCGAAGATATTTCAATCCTCTCGTCCTTGTCCTGCCTCTCAATTTTTCTAGTAGAATGGGAATACGAGATGGGGAGGGCCACTTCGTTGTCATCCCTATATTTAAGACTTCACAATTTTAATTGAGAAATCATACTCCTCGATCTCAATACTCACCAATAATATTCCTTGTTCATCATTATAATATCTTTTGAATAAAGATCAACTATTTATTTTCCCCATAATAATAATAATAATAATAATAATAATAATAATAATAATAATAATAATTTAGGTTTTAACAAATTTGTTGATCTATCAACCTCAAGCTATATAAAATAATGTTATGCATTTTTTGTGACTATTCATTCTTGATCATAAGATAGCATTCATATCTTGAAGATACCAAAGTGAAACATTATCAATATATGCACTAATAATATAATTATTGGCATGGGTCAATATCAATTATCAACACCACTTAAATTTTATCGTACATAGACTTATCACAAAAGGAAAAAGTAGCTAGCTGCTCTTATCTAAATTAAATTTGTCAAATTTAATCGGGATAATTTGCTCATTCAATTTTGACCAAGAAAATCAATACGATAGATTTTTTGAAAAGTTGTTTTTTTAAGAAAATGAGAAAAAGTTATATACAAAATTATTTCGTTAAGAAAAATTGAAAATAAATTTGAAGAAAAAACGAGTTTTAGAAAATGGGACCGAACATGGACATAATATCATTATGAGTTAATAGAGATTGATTTTCGAATGTAAAGATCGGATAGATATTGACTGCAAGACTCATGTGTCCGTAGAATCTATGGATGAGTATAAAGCTTTTTCAGGTTTAATGGAGAATGACTCGAGTGTATAGCACAAAAAAACTTAACTAAAACCCTTTCGTTCATCCAAGATCTTTTAAAGTAATGGAGTTGTACATAGATTTTTTCTAGAGTCAGAAGTAGACAACACAAAAATAAAGACAGTTAAACATAAATATAAAGTTTTTAGTCAACTATGAATAGACAATGATTGAGCAATCATGATTGGTTTACATTGTTCTTTACGCTATCTACGTGGCATTGTCCAATTCGACAGTTAAAAAAAAAAAAAAAAATTCATCCACATATATATATTGACAACAAAGCAAAATGTCAACAATGGTGTACAAAGGTAGAGCAGAAAAAGTGAGTTTACCTGGTAAGCACTGATAAGGGAAAGATCAATAATGGAGGGATTATTTGCCTGTAAACCTGCGATGGATTCGACCAATCGGAGGCTATTGAAAGACTGTCTTACAGTGATTGAGGCTAAGGTGTCATTAGTGAACAAAAAAAGTGGCCAAGTTAGCCTAACACAGTTGAATCCCATATCCAAAATTCCTTTCGAAATCACATCCACTGGCTGCTTGCTTAGCCCTTCAGCCACCGCCACCTCGAGATGTGATACCCAATTTACGCACGCTAACTTCACGCGCTGGCCGGATTCATCTACGACCCATCGGGAATTGGTTGAAAGTGGTTGCGCCATGATGACATATAGGAGGAAAGAAGATAGAACACTACATAGGAAGAAAATGGAGGAACTGCCCATGTTATTGTTTTTCTTCCTAAGAATTTGGGGCATTGGGTAGAGGAAAAATCTTGTATCCTATTTATATGCTAAGGAACAACAGGAGTATAGGATGAATTATGGGACAAGGGTCCTACTCATATAATTGTAATGTATTTGTGGCATGTTTTTTTGTTTATGCTGCTCTGCGACGTTTCTTTTATTCCAAGGGAAATCTGCACGTTTTCACATATAATAACTGATTTCAAGCTTACCTCCCTCGTGTGATAATTGATGTTGGAAAAACTTCAAGAAATATATAGCTACATGGCCACGCGTGCCTAACCTAAGAAATAATGACCTTTGGAAGACTTACAAGGCTGCAAACAATAATGAAGGAAAAATGGCTGAGACATGCTGGGTGTATAACATTGTTGACAACTTTGTTTACATAATGTTACATGACATTATGTCATTAGACACTTTTAACAAAAAGTTATTATTGTAGCCAACGACATTTTGTCAACATACACATTGTCAATAAAGTTGTTATGGATAATTCTACAAATAGCTAAATCCAAAATTGCTTCGGGGAGCATTAATGGAGTTCTTAAAATTATAAATTAATTTATTTAAGTGCTTCCCTCGGATTTAGGTGTCAAGCCGTCCGAACCAACCATCTTTCGATTGTTGTTTTGGATACTGTTGTATTTTTTTTTTTTGCTCAATATTATTAGTGGACTGATTGATCCGTGTCATGGAGTCCGTAGATGTTTCCCTTCAAGGTTTACCACATTATATTTGGTATTCGAATTATTTTCTTTGCTAATTAAATTTCGCACTCAATTAAAACAACACTAACACGGTATCAACGAGCTAGTTAGAATCATTATAAATTGATTATAGGAAGTTTTGATTGTCGGTTATCGATAGTTATATTAGTTAAACTAAAACTATTTTTAATTTATCTAGATTTTAGAATTTATAGATTCTTTTTGTTTCAATTATAGGGAACTTTGTTGTGGATAACGAAAGTGGGCAAAAAGAGGTAGTCGATCGAGCTTGGTTGAAAAGTTGGCGCAGCATAATGCAAGTACTCTATCATGAACAAGTTTGTCTGCTTCAAAAATCTCCAAACTGGTAAGTACTTGTTCTAAATTCTTCACAATTGCTTCTCTATTGTCAACATCTTCGATTTGTAATATTAAAATTAGCTTAGAGCAAAAAGTTCATTGTTAAAAGTAAGTAAGTTAACTGCATGCTGCTGGCTTTTGATCAAGGCCAGAAACTTTCAAATCCACGTCCATGGCTAACTCGAAGCAAGATCTGCTGTCATATACTCCCGAAAAGGACGACGAAGAAAGTTCAAGTGATGATTATGAACTCCTGCCATTGGAAATCAATACAAACGGGCTAAATCCTTTCTGGACTCAGTTGGATATAGATTCTGAATCTGATTAACTCAGACGTTGATTAATCTTGAATAGAATATTGTGATAGCGTTATAATACTTGGCTTATATAGACTGTAACACATATTTACTGGAATAAATAGGCCGACTCCAAAGCAAAGAGGAGTGAAGAGACGGCATCGACCTCTCGCACTAGTAATTTACAATCTGTTTGTCAGGAATGCTTAATAGGTTGGGAGTGTGGGGGGTACGATACAAGGATATTTTTGAATTTTTCCTTAAAGTCTTGTATAAGCCAGGATCAGTATATATATGATATAATTCTATTATTCATAAATAATATAAATTGTTGAACCGCGTAAATCTTTGATTGCTTTATTTCTTCGTTGATTACATATTTTGCATCACCGTTGTTGCACAAATCTCAACATATTTTTTTTTTTTTGTGTGTGTGTAAAGACTTTGTCTTCGCCAGTCCTTCACCAGTCACCTGTCCATCATCTCGAATCGGATATTGTGATAGCATTTACTTGTTTTCTTAATTTTATATCCATACACATGATTTTTTTGTGTAAAGAATTTTGCTCTTAATACCATGAAGAAATCTTACCATTCACACCATATTTTATTTTTGATAATCGTGGATGTCCGGATCAGTTTGCGCGCACCTCGATTAATTCAACGAGGCTCTGAAGTTTACGATCGGGTACACACCTCAGTAGCCCTGAAAGAACTCGAACTGGTGACCATTGAGGAGCAAATTCAAGACCAAACCAATTAAGCAACCCCTCAGTGTTCCATCCACACCATATTTAAGTACATCTATTCACAAGTTTGATGTTTCATAATTGTAGTTTTTTCTCAGCACATTCTCAATGATCAAAATACAATACAATCATCACCCTGAATAACGTCGTATAATTCAAATTTGACACGCAATCATTCAGAAATGTAAATGACTCATAATTACCAACTTCTCATTGTTTGTAAAAACTCAAATTTTGTGTCCTTACATTGAATTGTATAAAACCTATGTTTAGAAGCAAATTCAATTTACAGCAACAGAAGAAAAAAAAAATGGTGAATGCATTATTGACTATTATTGAGTTTCAGTTACCAAAAAATAAGAGTAATTTACGGATCCAGTACTTTTGCTTAATGTCCAGTATTTATAATATATAAATTAGGTCTTGTTTGACCGGGTGACAAGTCCTTGAAAAATGGATTCTATTTTCTTACTTTTTGATTGTTTGATTGAGTTTTTTTTTTTTTCTTGGCAATTGGAATTCTCACTTCCTCCCACACGGTCACAA
>CAIGRF010413631.1:0-18198 GCA_903798235.1 Fraxinus ornus
TCAGACTGACAAGACAGGAGTACTGTGTGACAGCTTACTTCTCGTATATAAGGGTCCAGAAAAGGCATTGTAAGGGGATGATTCTCCATTGTAACAAAAACACATATTTAGCATTCATGATGCTTTAAGGCAACGACACCATCTTATAACCAAGAACTTCTTCGATCCACTCCCTTTATAACGACATTTACACCTTAAGTTGGCTTGAGTCTTGTCCACGTAATTTTCAACGTCAACACATACCATGATAACCTAATAGGACAAAACATTGATCGAGGAAAAAGAGTACACCGTATATTAATATCACTCACGATATTATCATATTTTTGGACCGCATTTCCAAAAATTTCAAGTTTGTATAGCAAATTCAACTTTGTTAGGATTGTGTCCTTTTATTTAATCAATTATATATTCAATTGATATGCTTCGATGAATTTATCTCAATATCATTGCTATTTATAATATGAAGTTATACGTTATGTACAAAAATATTGTCGATAGTTTTTTCTTTTCGATTCCATTTCTTTTTTTCATAATAAAATAAACTAATTGAGATATCTTCGCTTTCAATATTTTAAATACTTGAATATTTTCTCGAATTTTATAATTAGTTATGCCTACATGTTCTCTAAGAGTATATATCTTCTATACGGGACCATGTTCTTTATTAGCTCAATTTTTTGTTTTTGGAAATTTTTGTTTTAAAATCAAATGTAATCACGCTTTAGACATGTCATATATTTATCAAATATAATGTGAACGAGATGTCCTTTCCAAGATGTCATCTCGAGTTGGAGCATTTAAAGCTAGTTTATGAAATATTTTTAATCTTTTTTTTTTATCAACAAATGCATTAAATAAATTATCTTTTGAACTTCTTGTTCAAATGTTCTTTTGTGAGGATCTAGATATTATAATGATGTATTAAGTATATAATCTTCAGCTTATTAATTCCTCCCCTAGTGCTGAGAAAATTGTTTAAATGATAAGTAACAAACCGCATTATAAAAAATCACTCGTTAAGGTTTGAGATATTGTACAAGGGTTCAAAATATATAATTATTCTCAATATTCTTTACTTTTTATCTCAGTGTATTGCAGTGGATCATTTGTACATAGATTGCATTATCAAAATAATCAAATGAAAAAATTAGGTTTTAACCATAAGTCAAATATAATGGGAAAACTTTGATATTGGCATGAAGCTAATAGCATTCCCTAGACAAATGTGTGAATCACTTCGTTCTTAATAATGATGTTTTAGAAATAAATTGAAGGCGTTTAACAAATAATAACATTAAATCATTTATACTAGCATTAATAAGACTCACCACTTGATTGTATAATTTGAAAATTATGTTCACAATTTAAAATTTGAGCAAAATTTAGGTTATAAACATCATAATCATCTATTAGATGTATCATATTTGTTAGATACAAGTAATAACTAGATGGTCAACATTTAAGTTGACGATGGTCCATATATCACCCTAATTAATTTTCAAGATTATAAAAATTTAGTGCCAACTTTAGCTAGTGATGATCAAGACCAATTTATAATACGGAGAACAGGTATTATATAGAATTTCACTGAATTGAAGAATCTTCTGATTATTTGTTGAATGTCTAATTGAATTCTCAATTTCGTATCATTATTGATTAAATGATAGTCTTGTTGATCATATCAAACAATAATACAATCACAAATTGAACATCAGTAATTATATTACATTTTTAAAACTTAGTATATTTCTCTTTAATTTAGTAGAAATTAAATTACTATCAATAATACAAATTTATTATCCCACATAACACAGTAATTGCTCTTTGAAATATCAAAACAATATTCTTCTAGAATATTGATATAAATAAACTTTTGATTCTTTATGAGCAGTTTAATTAAAATTTTAATTCTTCAAGAATCAATACAATATTAACGTTAAAGGCTATAAATTTGTGATTCTTCAAAAATAACAACATAGTATTATTCAAGAATATTAGAGTTGAGCTTCTTCTAAGGCAACATTATATTCTTTTAAAATTTTAGAATATTGATGTGTATAAATTGATTTAAACAATTTCACAATTTTCTTCTGGAATATTTGAGTATATAAATTGTGTTTTGTTCCATAGCAATATCTTATTATCCTTGTAGTATATTAATCCTATGCAAAAGTATGCTTTTTTTTTTTTTTTTGAATCAACATATCAATATTTTTCTGGAATATTGAAATTATAATATAATACTCTTCAAAAGAAGATAATATTGTTTCAGAATAGTTTAACGTTTTGCTTCTTCGGGAGCAACAAAAATTAAACATATCAATTAAATATGTATCACTGATATATTTTACATTGTGATTAATTATAACATGCAAATCGGATACAATATTTAAATATGCACATTGTAATGAGAATAATATATACATGGCAATCAATTAAAGAAACACGTTATCAGTTGAAATCGATAGGTGGAAGCTTGTACTAGAATAATTAATGTAATCATGCAATTTGTGTAATTGAGACAATATGCAATTCTTATACTAAACAATCAATTCAAAACAATAAATTAACTTGTGGATATGAATTGACGGGTTCTATCACGGCGTTCCAAAATATATATATGTTGATATTAGGACCACCGATTAAAGAAAAAAAAAATTCGCAAGAATTTGGCTACTATTCATGTAAAGATTTCTCATGAATGGACCGTAGGGTTTTAATTATAATCATGGATTTGAAGAACAATGAGTTGTGAAAGTCTTATCCAAATCTCATGACTATTGGACCATATAACGCCGAGATATCAATGTTTTGGTCACATCGCCCATGCTATTAAAATCCTGCGAATTTCTGTAATGTAGATCTCGGATGTTCTCTCTATTTTGTGTGAGCTTTTTCATCATGATACGTGTAATAAAGGTAAAAGAATAATATAGAGTAGATATTTATATGTTTCAAAATGATATTTACAATAAAAGTAAAATAGACTCTTCAAGAGTAGATATGACTTAAATAAATATTCTAATAAGACCAATAGACATCAATAATTATCTCATAGTTTTACAATAGAAAGCAAGTTGAATCTAGTGTTACTGTTGCAATTATTTAATTGTTGAAAAAGGAAAAGAAAGTCCATAGCTGGTCACAACTCTTGGTCTGCATCTTCCAAATGTAAAAAAAGTGCTTTAAAATATATTAAAGCTTATTATTTACTACATCATCAACCTCCAGGGAAGATTCCTCCCACACAAGGTAGTATGTCTATTGACGGTGAAACAGTCGGTGAATTCATCTTACCTAACCGGAATCTTCTCCTAAACTCACTAATTCTATACTTAAACTGGAGTAAGATGTTAAAATGACTATTTGGAAGGAAGATATTTAATGCCCTTCTTCCCTTAGGAAAGAGTAGTTTATAAATCTCCTTAGGAGATTTGGGTCATTCTAGAAAATGATAGATGGCGATTGTTTAGTGGTGGATTGATAACCGATTATTTTATGTATTCACATGTTATTCATTGGTTTAGGGATTATGTTTTTTAGATTTACCCATGTATGTTTAAATAAGGATTTTTACTGCCATAAAAAGGGGGATGGTTTGCCTAGTTTCCTTGGCAAGACTTCTACGTTTTAGCGGTCTTCGCTCTTTTAGACTTTGTCTAGAGAGGTTGATTTTGTAGGATAGATTTCTCGATTCAATAAATAGTTCCTGAAAATTAGTCATATTAAATCTAGAACTTGTTTGTATTTTTATTATTGTACTACGAACTTACAAATGACATTATTTGAGCATCCTTTCATTTGTTTTCTAGTAGCTGACACGTGCTATGTTAAGGGACATACCATGATTATGGTAGTTTTTTTCATGCGCTACTGGACCTATTTGTGTGTTTCTAGATTAGTGGCCTGCTGTGAATTTAATACGCGTGTTCACTATGTTCAATCTTGCTCGTTGATTTTGAATTTTACTCAGGCGTCAATTAATATTGAATGGTTGTGATTATTTGGTATAATTTTAACAGCCTTGATTGTTACTGACATAATTCGATAGTTCACGCTTCCCATCATAACCTATAAATATGTCTCTCTCTTTCGTGAGTACCTTTCTCACTTCTTCTCTGTTGCTTTAGCCTTTTGTGCTTAGTTTTCGGCGATTCTCTCTCCTACTTCTTTTCTTCGAAAAATTTCTTTAGATACATGTTTTATTTTTATCTTATGTTTGTAAGTCTTTCCAAAGTGATTCCCAAAATATTTCTCATGATTCTGAAGTCAAAAACTCCAGACTTAATGATACTTTTTTTCTAGTATCGTTTTATTCTTATGAAAAAGCTCAGTGCATTGAGACATTGCCTCATTCTGTGACTATTCTTTCTAGATTCAGAGTTAACATAGATCTCCTTAAGCCAACGAGCAGTGCCCAACCTAGGGTTGATGTAGAGCACTCAGTGTTGGTGAAATATCGAGTGGACGGGGTCTCAATCAAGAAACTACTCTCTGGTGATACACGTTGGGACTCTCACTACAATTGTTTGAGTAACTTGATTCTCACGTTTTCAGCCACCATTGATGTGGTTTAGGTGATTGCTATTGATACTATAAGTTCCAGAATAAGAGGTGATACATATATTTTACTGGAGACAATGTTTAAATTTATCTTTGCATTTAATCTACATCTCATGATAAAGATCTTGAGAATTTCAATGAATTATCGAAAGCATTACAATGGAAAGATCAAGATATTGACAATGCTATGAGATTTGTAAAATTATGTAAAATACAGCTTCAAACCCGAGTGATGATGGACGTGATTCTTTTTTTGGAATGATTTGTTCATTTTGTGAAGCCCACCAAATCAATATTTCAAATATGGATGATATGTTCATAACTCTAGGCCGTTCACAGTGCACTATATAAGCAACCTTCCAAAGTTTTTATTGTTGGGAAAATACTTATTTTCGTCATATTGATCGTTCATGTTAGATCATCAAGAATTTGTGAACCGAAGCGGAAGTGTATCTGAATCAGACGTGGTTATCACAATTGATGAATCCTACGGTTTTAGTCTTCTAGATCAATACATTGTTCCTTTATTTCTCTCTGATGATGGGAGTCAGAACAAAATGAACCATTCACGTATGATTCAGAGACCATAACCATATATATAAACTAACGGCCCATCATGAAATTAGGAACATGCATGGTTTCTACACATAAAGGCCCACACTTTAATTGGATGCTTAAAAGTCCAAAGTATCGAAACCTTATTAGATAATTTTAAACGGATTTAACGAAAATTGATAGCCCTTAATTTAATATACAATATTTCACATATAAGCCCACACGTTCGATTAAAATCATTACAATGTCCCAATTGGGCTATATGTGTTACCTTATATTTGTATATTAAACATAATCTTATGAGTACTCAGAATTTTGCTGTCATTACCAAATGCATCTCCAAACAATCTAGTTCGTTGAGCTCATGTTGTTATTGGAATATAGCACTGCTGATTCATTGTTACAAAATAACCTGAGTGATCTTTCTAAATTGTTCACAATGTGTAGCCCAGTAACAATTTCGCAGCCATATTCTATGATTTGATGCCTCACAATATGCTACAAACTCTGCTACCATGGTGGAAATAGCTATGAGTGTCTCCTTAGCACTCTTCCAGGAAATAGCACCTCCAGCAAGTAGGTAGATAAATCCTAAAGTGGATCTCCTACTATCTTGGCATCCTGCGAAAATCAGAATAACCGATGATCTCCAACTGATCTGATCTCCTGTATGTGAGCATGTAGTCCTTTGTTATCTATAAATACCTCATGACCCTTTTGGTTGCTTTCGAATGATCCATTCCCGGGCTACTTAAATATCTCCATAGCATCCCAAAAATGTATGCTATATCCGAACGCGTACAAACTTGAGCATACATCAGACTCCCTATAGCTGAAGAATAAGGAATCTTCTGCATTTCTTTAGTTTTCAAGTCATTTTTAGGACATTGACTTAAACTAAACTTGTCTCCTTTAGTTACAGGGATGTCACATGGTTTACAGTCTTGTATGTCATATCTTTTAAGTACCTTTTCGATATAACTCTTTTGTGATAATCCAAAAATAACCTGAGAACGATCCCAGTGTATCTAAATTCCTAATACAAAAGAGGTGTCACCAAGATCGTTCATCTCAAAATTCCTTGCTAGAAATCTCTTGGTTTCTTGCAATAAACCTATATCATTGCTGGCAAGCAATATGTCATCGACATATTAAACTAGAAAAACATACTTACTTCCACTGAACTTATGGTATATACAATCATCGACCAAATTCATCTCAAAACCATATGAGATGATCACTTGATGAACTTGATGAAACTTGTAATACCATGACGAGAGGCCCGTTTGAGTCCATAGATAGATTTCTTTAGTTTATAAACATTTGCTTTGCATCATCCGACATAATATTTTCTGATTGTACCATATAGATCGTTTCATCAATGACACCATTGATTAACGTTGTCTTAACATCCATCTGATGTAACTCAAGATCGAAATGCGCTACCAATGCCATTATAATCCTGAAAGAGTCTTTCGAAGAAACTAAAGAAAAAATCTCTTTATAATCGATGTCTTCTTTCTGTGTAAAGCCCTTTGCGACATGACGAGCCTTATACATCTTCACATTACCTTTTGAATCCCTCTTGGTCTTAAATATCCATTTGCAACCAATGGATTTTACACTTTCATGCAATGGAACGAGGTCCCACACGTCGTTGTCCTTTATAGACTTTATCTCTTCATTCATAGCATCGAAACTTTTGAGAGTTAGAACTTTCCATAGTTTGCCGAAAGTTGATCGAATCATCTTCCACCACTCCAATGTCAACTTCATGTTCTTGGAGAAATACGATGTAATCATCCAAAATTGCACTTCTCCTCTCTCTAGTGGATCTTCTTAATGACATTGGTTCTTGAGGTTGTAGAGTTTATTCTTCTGGAACAAGTTGTTGACCTTTAGAGGGAGATACAACGACATTGTCTTGATCCAGAGTTGCTTTTTAAACAATATTAGGGATAGAAACTTGATCCTGATCATTGTCAATGGAAATTGGGAAAATTTCAACGTATTCCTCCTCAAAGACAAAGTCTGTAACCATTTCTCCCCCCGCAAACTCAATATCTTCAAAGAACCTTGCATTTTCTATCTTAAAAACTGCCTTAGTTGTGAGATCATAAAACTTGTAACCCCTAGAACTTTCAGAATATCTAATGAAATAGAAACTGATAGTCCTTGCGTCCAGTTTCTTTTCATTTGGCCTATAAGGCCTTGTTTTAGCTGGATATCTCCAAATGTATACGTGCTTCAAATTAGGCATCTTACCCATCAAAACCTCATAAGAAATTTTATCAATGGCCTTAGTTGCAACTCTGTTGAGTATATATGCTGCAATCTTTAATGCTTCAACCCAAAGTGATTTTAGCAAGGTAGAATGAGTAATCATAGTCCTCACCATGTTCTTAAGCATTCTATTTCGTCTTTCAACAATACCATTCATAGTGGTCAAACTCGACATAGTGTACTGTGGGACGATACTACATTCCTTTAGGAATTTAGCAAATGGTCATGGACGTTTTTCATCTGAACCGTCATATCTGCCATAGTATTCACCACCATAGTCATATCTGATGATTTTAATCCTTTTACTGAGTTGGTTTTCAACTTCAGCTTTATAGTTTTTGAACACATCCAACGATTGTGATTTTTCATGAATGAGATATATATATATATAGCCATATCTTGAATATTCATCTATGAATGTTATAAAATATGGTTGACCATTCCAAGAAGCCATAGAGAATGGTCCATAAATCTCCGTATTTATAAGTTCTAAGACGTCCAAAGTCCCGTTGGCTTGAAATATCTTTTTTATTGGTTTGTTTTTCTTTTATAAAGTTAACACACATATCGTAATCTGTAAAGTCAAGGGGATCGAGAATTTCGTTGGACACAAGTCTCTCAATTTTCCTCTTGAAAATGTGACCTAATCACTTGTGCCACAACGATGTATAATTCTCGCCGATTAATTCTTGCTTTACACCTCGAGTACTTACATGCAAGGATTCATTAAAAGAAGCAATCGTATCAATTAAATAAAGATTATCGTAACCTGATAAAGAATCGGAACCAACCAATTTTGAATTATGAAACAAACTAAATCTTCCATTCCCGAATGAACAAGAATAACCATATTTGTCTAAAGCAGAAATAGAAGTCAAATTTTGTTGAAAAGACGGTACAATAAATATTTCAGTAAGATCCAAATAAAACCCAGTCTTTAATAATAATCTAAATTTTCCTATTGATTCTACTTCTACCGTCTTGTCGTTGCCAACATAGATGTATCTTTCACCATCACTTATTTTTCGACAACTCAAGCAACTTTGCATAGACACTGATGTGAGTTGTTGTACCAGAATCTATCCCCATGTGTATCTGGGTACCGAAGTTAAATTAACCTCAGAACAAATCAAATGAAGAAGAATACCTTTCTTGGCACGCCCTACGTGATAGTTGGCACAGTTCTTCTTCTTATAACCTATAGCTCCACAAAAGAAACAAATACCCTCAGTTTGTTCCTTAAATTGTTTTTTTTTGTGATGCTGTACCCGAAGCTCCTTATCAGTTTTCCTTTTCTTGTTCTTTTTGTCCTTACAAGCGGTAGTTAAATGAGCACTTTCTGTCTTATCATGCTTCAATCTTTCCTCTTCTTGGACATAGTGTGAGATAAGCTCATTAAGGGATCATGGTCTTTTTGACAATTGTAGCTCACCTTGAATTGACTGAATTGTACCGAAAGGGATATCATAACGAAGTGCACTAACAAGCCTTCAGATGAATCCAACTTGAGTGCCTTTAGCTTTGAAGTAATGTGAGACATTTCCATAATGTACTCTCGTATGTTTCCTTTTCCTTTGTACTTCATTGAGATAAGATTTGCCAAAAGTGTACTAGTTTCATCTTTTTTATTCTTGGCAAACCTCTTCTCAAGGTCCTCAAGGAAACCCTTAGCCGTAGTCACCTTATTGGACATAGTGCCCTGAAATACTTCTGGAATATCACGCTTTATGACCATCAAGCTTTTGCGATTCGATCGTTCCCATTTTTTCATCTCCCTCTTGTTATCAGATGTACTCTTATCAGTAAATGCAGTAGGTTGATCGACATGTAAAGCAAGATCCAGATCCATGACTCTGAGAACACTTATTTGAATTGAATTGATGCTAGCAAAGATATTGGTAGCAGAAACTGATACTGAATTAGAGAATAATTAATTGGGATAACTTACAATCCTTAATATACAAATAATAATTTCAAATAATGGTAGGGCTCATCACAAGTTACCTTGCACAACATCAATATTTAGTCTTTGGGCAAAAATATTGACTTGTAAGCAGTACTCTTGTTGTAGTGATCAAACATTGACAATAAAGAAACATGTCAATCAATAAACTTTTTTGGACCGACTTATTAATCACACGTTAAACCAAATAATCACCACAGATGCATGTGCAATTCGGCCAAATATTGACCTTCCTTTGGGCTGATCAAATATTCTAAGTTAATTAATTTCCATAAGAGAGGTTGCTTTGGCAACATGTTGCTTCAATTAATTCACTTTTGAATATTATACCTATCAAAAAGTCGTTTGTACCAAAATTTGAAAAAGAAAATCATCGAATTTGCATATTAGATTTATCTTGAAACTTTAGGTTCCTAAGGGCTAATAGTTTAGAACTTTAGGGATCAAAAATAATTATTAAAACTTTAGGGGTTAATAATTAATTATTGGAAACTTTAGGAGTCAAAAATTAACTATTCGAAATTTTAGGGATCCAAAAATTAATTATTCAAAACTTGATGGCCCAATTTAAACCAATTATGAACTTTTAGGGGCTTAATGACAAAATTCAGAACTTTAATGGCCTAAATTAATTAATTTTCAAACTTTAGGAACTGAATTATTAAACCTAGAACTTTAAAATGCCCAATAAGATGAATTTTAACCTTAGGGGACTGAATTACCAAAGCTTTAAATAAGGGGTTGAAATATTAAAAATAGATATTGCAACCCTAACCTTGATTCTTAAAATTGCAACCAAGTACCTTAAGTCCACAAATTTTCAACCCAAGCCCCTACCCCAAAACTTCAAAAATCTGTAAACCCCCATTTTTCTTTTTAAAAAAAGTGAAGAACCTAAGGAAAGGGGAACTGCGGCGTTGCCTTGGACTTGAAGCCGCTACGTGCGCATCATCAGGATTTCCCAGGACATCGCAATAGTTGTCGCATCCTGCTGCCAATGGTGGCGCTAAAGCACTGCGGTGAATTTTTTTTAAAAAAACTGAAATCTGGATTTCTGGAAAATTGATCGAATAATGTTCAAATTTAACAAAACTAAATCCGGAATTATTAAATTTGAAAACCATGAAATTATACAAGAACCAAATTAAAATTCTTGATTCTCAATGATTTAACATGAATTGGCTCTGATAGCACTTGTTGGAAAAATACTTATTACTGTCATATTGATCGTTTATGTTGGATTATCAAGACCGAACAGAAGCATACATGAATTAGACATGGTTATCGCAATGGATTAATCCTGCGATTTTACTCTTCTAAATCAATATGTTGTTCCTTTAGTTATCTATGACGATGGGAGTCAAAAAATAGAATGAATCATTCACGTATGATCCGGGGACCATAACCGTATATATATACTAACAAGCCATTAACCTAATTCGACTCATCTTGAAATTAGGAATAGACACATAAGGCCCACACTTTAATTGGATGCTTCAAAATCCAAAATATCTAAATCTTATTAGACCACTTTAAATGGACTTAACCAAAATTGATAGCCTTTAATTTAATACACAATATTTCAAATATAAGCCTACATGTTTGATTAAAATCCTTGCACTCATCTATTGTATTTGTTTGTATGTTTGACATCAAATTATAATTCAAGGGAAAAAACTGTTTATGCAAATATTTCATTGTCAGGCCGTCAGTAATTTCCACAACTTTAGACCTTTACTCTTTACTAGAATAGGCATTCCCAACAACAATAAATTTCATTAAATAACTCATATATTTTGTGGGTTGGCAGAAGAAGAAATGTTAATGTTAACACAAATAGTATATTTATATGTACGCACAATTATTTAGGTGTAGTGTTATTTGAAATAAATAATTTAACAAATAGAATGGGATGAAACAGATGCATAGACTAACATATGATCATATAATTTTGGACCTCCGTGGACTGCTTCCCAATGAGGATCCCTGTCAAATTTGCATGCCTAAACAAGTCTTCAGTATCTGATGTTCCCTTTTCCTTTTTTCTAATAATAGGTACTCTTTGTGAAGTCATAGGTTTATAGACATGAATGGCGCAAGAAACAGGGGCAGGGGAGAGAAAAAAATAAAGACAAGGTGGAGGATATATTAGAACAACACGTCATTACTCGAACAAATTAGCAGGGTGAATCGTCGATAACGACAAGTAAACAGGTGCAGGAGGGGGAGGCTATGTGTAGTGCTATGGTGACAGTTGAGGAGGTTGCTCCTATGGTGAATATGATGGACAGTGGTTCAGATGGGATAAACAATGATTACAGTGAAAATAATGAAGTTTTACTTTTGGATTCTGAATTACGTGAGGCTATGAATTTGAAAGATGATTCAGCTAAGGTTGATACGGGTGTTAGAAATCAAGCTCATATTAGAGTTGAGAGTTTTAAGAAAACACACCGTATGGAAATTTTGAGTTTAATTGAGGGGTCTCCCAATGTGGTTGATGAAGTTTTGGTGGCAGAAAATGATCGGGTACCATTAGTGTAGGATGAGTATACTATTGATGGTGATAATGTGATTGTGCAGGGTGAGGTGGATGAACAACGGCGCAGTGCTATCCTCCATGAGCCTGATTGTGAAAAGGAAAATAAGGAATATGAAGGGATAAAAGATCCAGACTATGGTTCGATTCTGAGGTCCATAAATTATCTACAAAAGCAAAGGAGAGTGTTCCTCAGGGAACAAGAGTATTACAGAGGGCGCGGGCATGCCCTGCTAAGCTTGATTTATGATTGATCAATGTTTAATGTGGAATGTGCGATGGGTGGGCACGTCTAAAAGAAGGATAGAGAAGTTAGTGAGGAAACACAATGTGACAATACTAAGGATTGCTGAACCTTTTCATAGGGAAGAAAAAATGAAGTTTCTGGCTCGAAAATTAAAGTTACCTATCTTTATATCAAATGAGAAAAAAGTGGTAAATTATGGGTTTGGAGTGAAGATTACAAGGTTGCTTGGGATCATTTTTCGAATCAAGCTTTACATGGTGTCTTCATGAAGGGAGAGTACAAGATGTTAGTTTCGCTCATTTATGTGAAATGTATATTCTGGATAGGAGAATGCTTTGGCGAAGTTGGAGAGTATTAAATTGATTGGTATTCCTTGGATGGTCTCTAGTGACTTCAATATCATTGGAAACGAATATGAGAGAATAGGTGGGTGCCTAGACCTCTTTAGGCTATGGAAGATTTTAATGAATGCATTGATAATTATGGTCTCTTAGAACTGCCAGCTCTGGGTTGAAAATTATCTTGGTGTAATGGACATGAAGGGTTGACGAGAAGTTGGGCACGACTGAACAGAACACTGGTAAGTGAGGAGGTATTACACGACTTCCCAGAGACAAGTATGAAGTACTTATCAGGTACATCTTCTGATCATCGTCCTATGATTATTCACTTGCAAAAGCAGTATGTTTCTTGTGGGCTGTCTTCGTTTCGATTCCAACGAATGTGGTAGGGGCTTGGTGTTGGGTGGCTTAGAAAAATTAGCTGCTAAACTGAAGGTTACCAAAGAAGCTTTGAAAGTATGGAATAAACAAGTCTTTGAAAGAGTAGAAAATGTTATTTTGGAGCTAGAAGAACGCGTGGAGGCTCTTGATAACAGGTTACAAGCTGCATATTCGGAGGATGTAGAACAAGAATATTTGATTTCTAAGATTGAATTGGAGGAGTGGCAAAGAAGAGAGGAAATTAGACTGTCTCAACAAGCAAAAAAGATATGGTTGACTGATGGTGATAAAAATTCTAAGTTTTATCATGCTATAGTAACGTAGAGATGTAGAAAATCGAAGTTGAATCAGATGAAGCTTACAGAAGGCACCATTCTGTCAAATCCACAACAAATACATTTGGAAGCCGTGAAATATCTTGAGACTTTTCTTACGAGCGGGGAAAGTGAAGTTTTGCCAGATGTATCACAAATCAATGAGTCTACAGTTACTCAAGAGGAGGGAGAGGTTCTTCGTGCCTTACCAACAGAAGAGAAGGTTCAAGCTGTAACCTTTTTGTTACCTATAGATAGCGCCCCAGGGCCTGATGGATATGGATCAGCTTTCTTTATCAAGTGTTGGGATATTATTAAAGGGGATTTAGTAGATGCAGCGAAGGATTTTTTTGGAGGAGAAATGCTACCTCGATTTTATACATCATCATATATTGTGTCGATCCCTAAGGTTGAGAATCCTAGTGGTTTTGATAAATTTCGACCTATTGGTCTTTGCTCTGTAGTATATAAGATATTTTCGAAGATCTTGGTGCAGAGAATGAGTGCTATCCTTTCTAGGATTTTTTCTCAAGAAGAAGGGGCGTTCATCTTAGGCCAAAGTATTTTTGAGAACATTACACTCACCTAAATAAAAAGGTTTGAGGGAGAAATGTGATGGTTAAAGTAGATATGGCGAAAACATATGATAGAGTGGAGTAGAGGTTCTTAATTCATGTATTATCATCCTTTGGGTTCCCCGCGAGGTTTTGTAAATTAATTGATCAATGTATATCCACACTATGGTTTTCAGTTATGATGAATGGAACAATGCAAGGTTTCTTTAAATCTTCGCGAGATTTTCGTTAGGGAGATCCTTTGTCCCCTTATTTGTTCATTATCATGGAAGATGTGCTGACTAGGTTGCTGAAAAGGAGCTTTGATGAGCCATAAATGATATTGAGGAGGGACGAATTGGGGTTTTTTTTCACATCCAAGGGGTGTATCTGCGATAACTCATTTGATGTATGCTGATGATCTAGTAATTTTTGCTAATGGAGGTAAAAGATCCATCAAAGAACGTATAAAGGTTTTACTCCTATATGAGAGCTGGTTTGGTCAAAAGATCAGTAAGGAAAAGTCGCCTATATTCTTCTCAAAAAATTGTTCAGTGGCTCTAAAAGGAGAGGCACTTAGGGAGACAAGCTTTAAAGAAGGCCAGTTTCCAGTTATTTACTTGGGAGTTTCGGTGGTACAAGGCCGTTTGATGGCTCGCCATCTAGAGCCTCTGGTAGAGAAAATTAGGACGAAAATTGTAGGTTGGAAGCTGTAATTGTTGTTGCAAGGGGGCAGGTTGATTTTACTTCATCATGTCCCCACATGTATGGCTACCCATTTGTTGTCAGTGTTGAATGTCCCAAAGTCTATTTTTAAAAGACTTAACTTCATTTTCTTATCCTTCTTTTGGGGTGAGGTTAATTGGAGGGCTAGGAAAAAAATGGTGTTCTTAGGAGCAACTTTGCAGACCAGTGGTTGAGGGTGGAATTGGGGCTAGAAGATTTGAAGATGTCCAACGTGCCCTACACATGAAGTTTGCATGGAAATTACTATCATCAGATTATTTATGGGCTAAATTTTTCGGGCAAAATATGCTAAAATGGTTTGGTTGATATCTCGAATCTACGCTGCATTGGCTCTTGGTTTTGGTGCTCTATAGTTGGATGCATTCCAGAGGTGATCAACCATAGTCAATGGCAAATCGGGGTGGGTTCTATGTCATTCTGGTATGCTCATTGGTTAGAGGATGGCCCTTTGTCCAGGCATGTATCACATCTTGATCAACCAGCTCTTAAAATCAAAGATGTCTGCTTGGATAGTGGTTGAAACTTTGATCAGTTATTGCAACTCGTTGGGGAGGACAAAATTGCTAGTGTTATGGCTAAGGTGAGTAAATGTAGAGAATGGGAGGATGTTCTTATTTGGAAACCAAGTGGTCAAGGAAATTTTTCTTCTCGCAGTGTGTGGGACATGATCAGAGTTCGATCTCCTCCTCTTGGGCGAAATGGGTATGACATTCTGCAATACCAAAAAGAATGTCAATTTCAATGTGGAAGGCTTTATCTGGAGCTTTAACTGTTGATTATCGAGTTCCTGAAATGGGTATAGCTTTAGCTTCTCATTGTGATTGTTTCCTCATGGGAAAGGAAGAAACTATCAGCCATGTTCTGAGTACGGGCGATGTTGCTAATGAAGTCTGGAGAAAAGTCTTTGTGGTTTTGGGTATAAGATGGATGTCTAAACAAAACTGGTATGATAGAATTACTTTATGGTGGGCTAGAGCATCAAAAAATCACATGTTGGATGCTTACATGGGCTATTCCAACTATATTGACGTGGAGATTATGGATGAGACGTTGCAAAGCTAGAATGGAGGGTGATCATGAAACTGTGGAGGAGATTTTTCGGTCAATAAAATTTTGGTTGCAATATGTGGCGGCCAATCTGAAAAAGGTGTGAACTCTTTCATAGTCTGAAGAATTAGTTCTTAAAAACCTTGATATTTCTCTGGTGGTGTCTCTTGAGAGACCTTTTCAGGTTGTCAAATGGACTAAACCTGCGGTTGGTAGAGTTAAACTCATGTAAATGGGAGTTGTCTATGCAACCCAGGTATGGCTGGTGGTGGTGGAGTTGTTAGGGATGATATGGCACTTGTGGGATTTTTGGGAAGTCCTAATTGAGCTTTTAAAGAAGTTTGATTTCCACGTTATTCGTTAGTATAGAGAAGCTAATCAGGTTGCGGACGAGTTGGCGAAGGTAGGCGCGATGGGAAATACAAAACTGTTCTTAACTTGTATGGAACTGCCATTTTTTGTCGCGGGTTGATTCATTTAGATAGAATGGGGGTGTTGTAAGTTGTACCTTCGTAAGAAAAGATATACTTGATAGGCGTTTAGTTTATGTGTTGTTTTTCATTGGTTGATGGTCTGTTACTACGGTTTTCCTCCGCTCTAAGTGGGGTTTTTTTTTGAATAAAAAGTCGAACTCTTCTTTAAAAAAAAAAAGAATACAAGGACAAATGTTCAGATATTGAATCTTAACTGATAACTTGTTAAGATTGTTACCAACTCTTTTGTTCTTTCACCTATACAACTGAACTGAAATAAAACAGATAAAAAAATGTATCAGCTAAGCTAAACTCTCCTGCATGATAGATGAAAATTCGAAATAAGGGACTTTTTCTGTTATTACACATATGAATATTGGTTTCAAGAGTCAACTACCATGTAAAAGGAAGGCAGATGTAGAAATTTAATTGACCTTTTATTATCTCGCGACTCTTAATGGTGGCTTTTCGAGGAATGAAACAAAAAGCATCCAGAAACTCTAAATTCTACAAAAGTCATTCACTAGAAAAAAATAGTCAAAAAAATTACTTGAAAGTCCAAATTGAATATTTTCCATTTAAGATTAGAATCTTGCTATATGTATATCAAAATTTACATAATGGATTACATAATGCCACATGACACTCTACCATTTGCCTGTTTGAAACACAATCAACTTTTTCATTCAATCTTTTTCCTACACATCATATTATGTAATCCATTATGTACATTTTTTTACAAACAAGTAGCAAAATTCTTAAGATTATTAGGTTCAAAGGCATAGCTGATGGAAGTACATAATTCTAAAACCTAGCTTATATATTTTATTGAGAAATTTCATATGCAAACAAGGTTCAAGTCATTTAGGAGTAGGATTTTAGATATTTTATAGATGATTTTTACAGCAAAAAGTTATTACCCTAGGAAAAATATAATGCAATTTTAGAACATATTTTCTGTATATTGATTTGTCTATACGAGTACATGACCTTTTAAAGACTTCTTTACAACTTGATCCTAAAGTTTAGGAAACAAATATGGAGGGAAATAATTACAAGAGATATTATACAATCAACTAATTAGAAGGTAATCAATCAACTAATTAGGAGATAATCATACAACGTAATCTTCTACACTCCTCCTCAAGTTGGTGCAAAGATATTTCGCATGCCCAACTTGTCTAAAACTTGATGAAAGCCTTTGCTTGAAAGTGCTTTAGTAAGAATATCAGCAAGTTGATCTTCAGATCGAACATGTAGGACTTCAATTACCTTTGCTTCTAATTGTTCTTTAATAAGATGTCTATCGATCTGCACATGTATTGTCCGATCATGTTGAACAGGATTCTGAGCTATATCACATGCAACCTTATTATCACAATATAATTTCGTAGGAAATGTATGTGAAATTTTGAGTTCATGCAACAAGTTTATAATCCATAGTAACTCACAAACTCTTTTAACCATACCTCTGTACTCAGCTTCCGCACTCGATCTAGCAACAATACCTTGTTTTTTGCTTCTCCATGTAACCAAATTTTTCCCAACAAATGTTAAGTACCCTGCGGTTGAACGCCTATCATCAATAGAACCTGCCAATCCGCGTTAGTGTAGCCTTCAACAAATAAAGATACTCCTTTGGTAAACATAATCCCTTTACCTAGAGATGACTTCAAATATTGTAAGATACGAAGTACAGCCTCATATGGGAAATCGTGTCTCTGTCGAAGGAGATGAAGTCTCTGATCTGTCTGAGAATGCACTGAATCGTCCACGGTCCTCCGTCGCTGGTGATATAGTGAATAGCTACGGTAGAATCTGCCTCAACCTAAATACTTGAAATCCTAAGTCATCTAGCCAATAGAATCCTATCTAGTATAGCTCTAAGCTCAACCTCCAAAATTAGACATGGGCTATATGATGCTGAGAATGCCCTGATGCAGTGCCTTGCGTGATCCCTAAGATCTCACTGGTGGAGTGTGCCAACAACCATAATAGGTGGTGGTGGGGGAAGGAGAGTCATAGAAATACCAAATAGGGGTGCAACTGTGACATCCCCTCGCCAGTGCACAGCTCGAAATAGTCCTCCGATATACATAAAAGATATCATGCGGTAAACCCTCCAAATGATACGTGTGGCCACTATATGAATCCCCCTATGCTTCGCGTCATTCCTCTCGGTCCATAA
>CAIGRF010413656.1:0-14271 GCA_903798235.1 Fraxinus ornus
ATTAAAACTCAATAGTTCTAAGCTCCTAGCTGTTGTCAATCCATGTTAACACCTCTAGTCTATTCACAAAGCGTCTTGCTTCAACGAATTCGTGTGGCCGCCAATTGTTAATGCATGTATATACATAGTTGCTACGTGCACATGTGAGAAAGCATGAATTGTCGAGAGAAACCACTCGTTCTAATAAATATTCATGACATATTTAGAATGTCAAATTTCAAAATGCTAGAATAATTTATATCACACGACTCTCTTCTTTGATTAATCCTACTCAATTATGCCGCAAACATTGCAAATGACAAAAGATAATCATGTGATGTGATAATAACCTAGGATTTTTTTTTTTGAAAACTGAGGCCTTGAACCCACGTGATGTGTAGAACTTGAAAAGACATGGGTGGCAACGAAGTCATTTGTCATGCTAGCAACTTGCCAAAATGTACGTATGGACTAAGTTTTTATCAAATACTAAATAATCGTGGCACATGACCCGCAACATCTGTCCTAAGAAGACCAAGTACATTGTAAGAGAAACAATCAATATGCAAAGATTATAATGGTTGTACGGGGCCAATGTGGCCCTGTACTGCCAGGGGCCCCAAGCGGCACCTCCTATAGGTTGATGTTATAAGTGTAGATTTTTTGACGAAATTTTTTTATGGACAATACTTGACATGACAACATTGAAAGATAGGAAAAAAAATATATTCATTTGGCCACGTCAGCATCGTATTAATTTTATCATAATTTTCCTATACTTGGAGCTTTAGAGCCCGTTTGGTAGATATTAAAATCGGATTAAAATAGAAAAATTAATCGTTATTGTTGACTTTTATTAGACGAGTGAGACTCAATAACGATTATATTTTCAATTTTAATTGGCTTTTTAGCCCTCCCAAACATGCTCTTATTGTTGGAGCAAATACTTCTAATTGTCTTTTAGCTATCTGAAAATTATTATTATTATTATTATTATTATTATTTTGCTTGTACGTGTGTAATGTGAGTTTTTCTTGATTTTGATAAATAAGTTGGCGGATCAAGGTTGATAAATTATTGCATCTAAAAATTTCATTGGTTAGAAAAGAACAATATACAATTATTTAAATCTTATATTTAATATGCTTAATTTTATATAAATTGAATTATTTTTTCAATCGAATGTTCAAATTTTGCTGCTATTTTTTTTTTTTTATTTGTCCAAAATTATATGTCATAAATTAGTTTTAACTTGCTTTAAATATTTTTGGTTTTTAACGTGCTAAATTGAATATGATTTGTCAGTGTTTAGAAAATATAATTAATATCATAAATTTTTTCAATTTCTCAATATTGTCCCTGGGGGGTTGGGGGCATGAGTTGGGTTGGGACGGGTCGATTTTTTCCTTAACCCAAACCCAACCCAACATGATCGGTTTGATCAAAATTTAACCCAACCGAACCCGATTAAAGGTTGAAACCCAACCCAACACAACCCAATGAGGTATTGGTCAGGTTGTGTTGGTCGGTTTGGGACGACTTGTCAACAAAAATGAAAGTCATCCAATTTTTTATCATACTAAATTCGGATAGAGAAGATTAAATAGTAAGTAAATAAATAAAAAAATAAAATTATCTATTATCTTATTCAATCCTTATTAGCCGAGCTTACAAAGAACAAATGCATTTAATCTAACATGAAAAACTTATACTACATTTATTGTGGGAAGGACAGTAAGCTCCTCCTCTAAAATGCACTAAGATAATTACAGTTACACTATCCACTCATATTTTTTAGGTTCTTTTTACTTTTAGGCATTTTATTTTATTTCTTTTTCTTCTTCTTTTTAAAGTAGGCGGGTCGGGTTTGACGAGTTTATTCAATTTTCTTGAGTTAGCCCATAACCCGACTCAACTCAACCCGTCTACGCAGTCACCCACCCAACCTGTGTAAAAACAACAAAAAAATCAATCCAAATCGGTCGGGTTGGTTCGATTTGAACGATTTTGACGGGTTCGATCGAGTTTTACCTACCCCCAATTGTCCCACAACGAACAATGGACGTGACTAAGTGTAATGACATTCCATTGGATCGTAATGAAAGAACACGATAAAAGTACCTATCTATCATTAACTATGGATGCTTACATTCGCGTCATATTTTCTAACGAAGCATCACATTTAAATTAAGGATCTCTAACATTTACTCATTGTCAGATTTAGGCCCTTAACCTTTTCTCCATCACATTAACTGAATATTTTGAACAAAAATCATTATTAGATATAAATTGTGCTAATTAGCATCATGTTTGGTACACATTAAATTTTTTATTTTCAACCACACATTTTTCAATAAAATAATATTTTTCATCATATCAATAATTTTTCTTTTTTTTTCAACTACACATTCTCCATCAATATTCTACTATTCCAGAATACATTTTTCCAAAATAATGTGGCTCAAACACACCATTAGAATAAGATTGAGAGCAAGAATACAATAAAAAGGTTAAGAATTGAAGTATAATAATGAATAAAGATTATGGACCTTTAATGCAACTAAAACATAATGCAATTAATATATTTAGCCATTAACAATTAAGTCCCTATTCGGTAATAATTCTTTCGTAACTTTTTTTTTTTCTCATACTCGTGTTTAATCAAACATTTTCACAATAAAATGTGTGGAAATTACACCTAATAAGATTTTTTAATATGCAATTTCAAAAATCGGATCTAAAATGTTTTTATACAAAAATTAGATATTAATTCAAAATTTTAATATTTAATAATTATATTATAAAATTAATTTAGTCTTCTCTCTCTCTCTCTCTCTCAACTATCGAAAACTTTAGCCGCTACGATGACATGTCATAGCTTCCTACAACGAGAACGACCATGTGCTCAGCGATTGTTGTGTAATGTGTATCGCCACTGCAGTGGCGTGAGCGACACCGCTGCAATGAATGGTGTCGGAGTTTTGTTGGTTGTGTGAGTTTTGCAGGTTGCGATATGGGGAAAATCTGGTCATGATTTGGTGCTGGAAAATTTGGGGCGAGTTTTGCTGGTTGTGTGCAGTTGGTGGTGGTGGTGGCGTGGCGATGCTCCGAGGTGGTGGCGATTTTTCGTAAGGTTGTGTTAGTGCCGATTATTTTTTGGGTGATTTTTGTTGGTTGTATTTGCGGTTGGTGGTGGTTGTCGCGGTTGTGCTGTCTGTGTCGGTGGTGGTTGTGATCGCGATGGTGTTTGTCGTAGTGTCAATGGTGGTGCGGCTTTTGTTGTGGATTTGATTTGTTGGGTTTTTTTGGGCCTTGGTGGCGCCGATTTTGTTGGGGATATTGTTGGTGGTGGTGGTTGTGTTTTGGGTGTGATTTTGAAGTTAAAAATGGGAGTTGTTGGAGGTCGTGGTGCCATGGTGGACTGGGTTAGGTAGTGGGATGAAGATGGTTTGTGATCAATATTTGAGATTGTGACCATTAATTTGGGTATCATGT
Source organism: Fraxinus ornus (assembly GCA_903798235.1). Classification (NCBI taxonomy): domain Eukaryota; kingdom Viridiplantae; phylum Streptophyta; class Magnoliopsida; order Lamiales; family Oleaceae; genus Fraxinus; species Fraxinus ornus. Next base: position 3,475 of record CAIGRF010413656.1, read on the forward strand.
GACTAAAAAATAACATGTGACTAATAAACAAAATGCGATCTAAACATTTGAGTTGTGACTTATGAAATTTGTGATTTGTGATCGATAAATAAATTGAGACATATAAATTTTTTGATTTGTGACCGAAAAATAATTTGTTTCAATTACTTCAAGAATTTGTGACTAAATTGTTTAGAATTGTGACATTAATATATTTAATTGTGACATATAATTTTTTTTAATGTATGATTGGTGAATAATTTGTGACCTATAAATTTTTTATTTATGACCGTGAAATAATTTGTGATCTATAAAATTTATAATTCGTGATCGAGAAATAATTAGTGATCAATAGTATAGAATTGTTACCTTAGGGTGTGTTTGAGCCACATTATTTTGGAAGAATGTATTCTGAAATAGTAGATTGATGGAGAAAAATTTTAGAGCTTGTTTGGTTTAAATTTTTTGGAGAAAGAATTGATTTTGAATAGTGATATGATGGGAAATGTGTGGTTGAAAAAAAAGAAAAAAAGTTTTGATGTGATGTAAAATATTATTTTATTGAAAAATGTGTGGTTGAAAAATGAGAATTGATTTACTGTAGAATTGGAAAATCCAAACAAAACAGGCTCTTAAGCCATATTCAGTTTTCATGAACTTTTACTTCTACTATGTTATGCTTAGGTCGTTTAGTATTGTGTTGTTTCATATAAAAATCCAAACAAAACAGGCCCTTAATGAGTACCAAACATGTGCTTAATAGAGAGAGAAAGAGAGAGAGAGAGAGGTCACTGTCAGTAATGTCTTCAAGAAATAATTACAGATCATTCGATGAATAAAAAAAATGAAAAATAGTAAATGAGTTGGATGGATAGACTATACGATGTCTTGATCAGCAGAAGCTCCATAAGGGAATATCAATATCTTCACAAGGATCTTCCATGATTAATGGATCATAGAATGCTCCATTGAGGAGGATATCTGTGTACTTGGGGGAATCAAAGTAGTACCATGAGGCCATTATAGGTTCATCTGCAACATAGGGTACTGTGTAGTCACTTGTCAATGGTGATGCTAATGAGATAGCATCGTCTTCAATTAGACTAAAGGCGGGTGATGAAGAAGATAAAGTTGTAGATGGGGTGGCTGGTGGTGGTGTTGCGGCTGATGATGTGGAAGAGGCGGGAGGCTCAGGCAAAGGAAAATCGCCGTTGGCGGTGGCGGTGGCGGCTGCGGCGGCAGCCAATCTTTGGATGGACTTAGGGGACATGGCGGTATTAGGGTAGATGTTTTGTGATTTGGACATTGGGAAGTTGAAATTGGCTGAAGTTCCCTTAAGGCATAAGAGAGCTGCATCATATGCCCTTGCAGCTGCCTCTGGAGTTGAATATGACCCTAACCATATTCTTGTTTTTTGGTTAGGTGCCCTTATCTCAGAAACCCATGATCCCCAGCTCCTCATTCTAACTCCCTTGTACTTCTTTTTGTACAAGGATTTCGAACTCAACGATGAAGATGCTAATGAGGAAGAGGACGAGGAAGACAAAACTTCTTTGCCCGCTCCAGATTGGATCTTTTGCTCTTTCTTCACCATGCTTGGATATTTTGAAGAATCAATATCAGTGTCGTCTCACAACGTTCTGAACTCAACTATCGTGTTATTTAAAATCGATGAACAGCTGAAACCCGAATCTCAAATCCGGAGGAACCTTTTCAACTCAAGAGAGCCAAAATGGGTGAAGAATCGATTAAGGGTTTCTCTTTCTTTGTATATCTGATAAGGAAAATCCAATTGGGAAGTGATTTTTTAAGGAGAAAAGATTGATATTTATAGATGGGGTGATGTGATGAACGGATCTATATAGTCAAGGATGGTAATGTCTTCATTTAACATGAAATGGGTGACAGATATTTTCCAATAAAAACATATATCAATGGTAATGACATTTCTTGTCCCATGGTAAAACACCTTTTAAGGCCCTTTTAATTGACATTGTAATTGTTACAAGACTATTATCACTCTTACAGCTCCTTTTATTAATTTGTTGTTACATTTATTTCAAGATTTCAACATCTTCTTAGATATATCTCTACATTTTTTCCCCTCATTTTCGTGTCTGTTTGACGACCATTAATTTATTTTATGATTTGTTATATGACTATTTTCAACTACATATTTACAAAATAAAATATTTTACACGTATACAAAAAAAAATTCCTACTTTTTAATCACACATTTTCCTATAAATCACTATTCAAAACTCCTTTTTACTATAATAATGGTTGTCAAATAGGCTTTTATTCTCAACTTATATCATCCCATGCGTTGACGTGTATTCTCATTTTAACGGTTAATAACTCAAAACTCGAGGACAAAGCATAGTTATAATATTGACCCTAAAGAATATAGCTCATGTTTGGTTCAGTTAAAAAATTGAACTAAAATTTAAGTCAAAATTAATAATTATTTTTAATCATACATTTAGCCCATGTTTAATTCCCATTAATTGGGAAAAAAGTGAGTTTTGAATAATATTTTTAGGAAAATGTGTGATTAAAAAGTACGAATTTTTTTTTTTTTACGTGTAAAATATTTTATTGTGTAAATGTGCGATAACAAAAGTAAAATAAATTAATGGGTTTCAAACAAGGGCTTGGTGGAATTCACAATTTTGCAGTCCTATATTTCATCAATTTCTATCAAAATTTATTAAAAATTTAATTTTCATTAAATTAAAGAGACGCATTATCTTTATGACCAAGTTGAAGAGAGTATGAAGCTGCTGCCCCCTTTCCTTTCCACTTATGTGCCGAGTACAGCTGAGAGGTGTCAAGTTTTTCAAAAGCTTCCTCGTCACAGATATGATAATAATAATATTTTGAAATATTCATTCTAGATCAGTTCTTGACTTACACCACGAGTCCCTTGGGCCCACTCATCAGTCTTGTGGGCCATATGGGTATTTTACACATCATCATTAAGGGTATAATGAACTTGGATTTGAGTAGTTGAATTCAAATTTGGTGCTCTTGAAGAACTATAATCTTGGGTTAACTATAAAAATTTCACGTAACTCAAGCAGTAGCATGACATTTGAGCACACAAACGAAAAAAAAAAAAACTAGCAGTTTGACATGTCTAATTAAAATTTAAACAAATAATCAGAATTTGAGATTAGTGTTCTAAAACAAGTTATGATTTAATGAGATAGGGGTGACAATAGGTTGATCCATGACACTCTAGTTTTGCTTGTGTTTCCAACTCATGTGGACATGAGCCGAGCCCACGAGCTAACAAGCCGGCTCATGTTTTTTTAATTTTTCTTAAAAAACCCACGAATTTAAAACAAATCAGCTCGTGAAATAAAAATTGAGTTCGACTCAAACCATGACTCATCTCAATACAAGTTCAACCTACTCATGGATCGAGTCAAGACGAGCCATACGCTCGAGCAGTCGAGCAGCTTGGCTCATTTACCAACCAATATGTTAAAAAGGTAAATATTCATAACTCTAAACCCCCGTTTGGCCTCCATTATTTACCAATATTTGAGGTTATAATTGTTGGAATAATATATTTTTTAAGAATGTATGGTTAAAAAATAAGATTTTTTTTTGAATTTACTTGTTATATTATTTTATTGGAGAATGTTTAATTGAAAAGTAAAGAGAGAAAAATAAATTATAATTTTAATGGGATCAAACCGGGGCCAAGTATCAATAATCACATATTGGACAGAAATGTACGTATATGTTAAGTATAATGACCTCTCTCTCTCTCTCTCTCTCTCTCTCTCTCTACATATGCATATTTATAATAATAATAATAATAATAATGCAGGCTTGAAAGCGAAACATAGGATTCAATCAAAAGCAGCTTCCAGGAGTCTGCAGGATGCTTATGGGAGTGTGCTTTTTATGAGAAATAATATATACAAAAAATAATCTTAAAAAAAAAAAAAGCGCAATGGAACAGTAAATAACATAATATTAAGAGGGTGTTTGGTAGAGATTAAAATCAGATTAAAATTGAAAATATAGCCGTTATTGTTGACTTTTATTAGACGGGTGAGATCCAATAACGATCATATTTTCAATTTTAATTGGATTTTAATTGTTACCAAACAGGTTCAAAATCTTATAAGCAAGCAATCGTTATAGGCATTTTCGTACTCAAAGCATCAATCGACGTAGTAATTAAGCAAAAAAAAAAAAAAAAATTAAGGTAAAATAAGCCTTTTTAGAGGAAAAAAAATAAAAAATAAAATTCCAACTAGCCAAAGAGCCGGCTCATGGAAAAACGAGCCGTGCAGGCTCGACTAGCCTAACGAGCCGGCCTGCTCGGCTCGTGCTCGGGTTTGCCACCTCTACTTCCAGGAGTCTGCAGGATGCTTTGGGAGTGTGCTTTTTATAAGAAATAATATATACAAAAAAAAAAATCTTTAAAAAAAAAAAAGCGCAATGGAACAGTAAATAAGAATAACATAGTATTAACTATTAATTATAAGCAGAAAAAAGATAAGAAAAACAGCTGGTGCTTCTCTGTCTTGCATGCATATCTTAAAAACGCGTTATACATACATAATCAAGGTACAGTCCTGATGGAATTAAATAAAGAATTTGCAGAAGTTCAACCGTTTGATGGGCTAAAAGATGACGCCCGCATATTTGACTTTTGCTCAAAGGGTTTGTTTTGAGAGTTTTGCTATGGAAAGGTACAACTGAAAGATAATCACTTTTTGCTTTGGGAAAGGCCATAACACACACATGAACATGTTGACATGCATCTTTTGGAGAAAAATTTCCTTTCCCATGTGGGGTCATGGGTTCACACAAGGAACAATTAAACAAGTGTAAAGTTGCTTGTGTGGGGGCCATGGTTGGGGTTCACTCAAGGAGCAATCGACATGAGACTCAACCATCGATCATAGTCCATAGAGCCATTTAGATTTGACCCAACTCATCTCTATACCCTCACAAAAAAGGATCTTGGTCATGAATCGATCATGCAATGAGAAAAATTACGATATGGTGATCCAACGACAGTTTAGGGATAATTAAGCTTGAACAGATTTGTCTTTACACAAGTATATGAGAAGATCATCCCACGTTAAAATTATAAGCATCCATATTTGTGATGATGTATTTGGAAAATTGCAATTTTTTTTTTGAAAAAAAAATAAAAAAAATACCTTTATTAATTTTGTACTGCAAATAAAAAAGAAATAGTTTTAGTAAATCACAAATATATATTTACTACTAAAATGTGTACTTAAAAAAGTATGAAAATAGAGAGGACTGTATATGCCGAGCATCTTTAGTTGCTTCAAGATACTACACATTCTTTCCACGTAGTGTTGTAATAACTTCGTGAATTTTCTCGAATTTGTAATGAGGCGAAGTACAAACACACAATTATTAGACGCAACACCACATTCTTTGTTCCCATTGATCCTTCGACCTCCTCGAGTGTTTAAAATTTATCTATTCATTTTAATCACACATTCTATCAATAAAATAATATTAAACATAAATTCAAAAATTCTCTCCACTTTTTAACTATATATTTTACCATCAATCACTATTTCAGAATTTATTTTTTCTCCAAAATGGGTGTCAAACACAATGTTTTTGGCAAGTTAGCCCCTGCTTGGTACACATTAAAATTTTCATTCTCATTCTTCTACTCATTTTCAACTCCACATTTTTCAATAAAATAATATTTTTCATCGTATCAATAACTTTTCCTTCTTTTTCAACCACATATTCTCCATAAATCTATTATTTTAGAATACATTCTTCTAAAATACTGTTGTTCAAACACACTTAATGATAATTTCGTGAAGGTCATTCCAATTAAACCCTATACCGCATGAGGCAAGTGACATCAAATCACTTGCATCAAATGGTGATATTAGTCTTCAAAATGTCTATTCACACATGAAATCTATTCACACGTAAAAAATATTTCATCAAATACTTAATGGGTTAATTTCAAAACGGTCACTAAAGTTTAAAATTGGCAGAAACAGTCACTGAAATTTTATGCGCTTCCACAAACAATCACTGAAGTTTTACAAACGGTCACTAAAAGACCGTTATGATTTTAATTCAAATTTAAATGACCAAAACACGTGGAAATAGAAGTTTGACCATCTCAAGTGCAAATTTTTTGTTATTAAGTGTCACATTTGTAGTAAATTAGATGGAAATTGTAAAAGTGATATTTTAATTCCCGTTCTGCCTATATACGTACAAGACCATAAATTTAGATATGAGATATAAATATTTTATATATTTTTATGTGATCGTGCATAGATTTTCTAGCTTNTTTTATGTGATCGTGCATAGATTTTCTAGCTTTTAATACACTTTTATTTTTTTAGTTCACATAAAAATATAGTGTATTCTTGTTTAAAATAAATTTGCACTTGAGGTGGTCAAATTTTTATGTCCACGTGTTTTGGTCCTTTGAGTTTGAATTAAAATCATAACGGTCCTTCAGTAACCGTTTGTGAAAGCGAATGAAACTTCAGTGATCATTTCTGCAAGTTTTAAACTTCAGCGATCGTTTTATAATTTTTAGGTAAGTTCGGTGACCGTTTGTGAAAGTAACCCAATAATGTGTGAAATTTTTAAAATCCAGTAATGTAAATCAATTTTTATTTCTTCGCACTACCTAAGAAGAAAAGTGTCGGGTCAATCCGTACAAGCCTCTCTCCTTCCTCGTAGACACGAATGGGAACATACACTAATTAATGGATTAGTAATTATTTTTACATTAATCAGTGTCACAAAGTTTGATGTACTATCCGGAGGCTGACAGCATGGTTCTTGTTATAATGTTGAGAGTTATCCTACCCAAGTTGGGTTACAAAAGGGGGAGTGTCCAAGTGATGTGACACCCAATAACGACTACTTTTTCAATTTTAATCCGATTTTAATCTTTACCGAACATGCCCTTAAATAAGGGTTGTTACATCAGAAAAAATGACGTGACCCTACAAGGCTCCCCTACATCTCCCAATACTCGAGCCTACATTATAATTTGTGCCAATTAGCTCACTCTTGATCTAGCTCAAGTCTCTTATTTACTTCAATAGTTCAGTACAATTCAACTATAGCCCGCTATGCTACACTTACACAAGGAATTGATGAATAATCAACACGAGAAATCCAACAAAACATTTTTTAAAGAAGGAAATCCACGAATACATCCCGTTCTTAGAGGATTAATCAATGAAAATACTCCATTAATTAGAGGGGTCTAGCCGTCTATGGGGAGAGTCAATCCTTGCATTAACCACCTGTTTTGGAATGATGATCAAAGTGGGTCAATGATGTCATGGTCCAAAAAATTATTCATTATATATTCGAATTTTCTCTCTGTCGATCTTGTCCTACTCAACACCCTAAATTTAGGACCACTAGATTTACACCTACACATGAAGTTTTTGCCATTCAGATTGTCTAAGATCGTACATCTCGATTCGATGCATCCCTATGGAAAAACAAATTAAACTAATCTCAAGGGTAGAGTATCTTTTTAAATATGAGAGGGGGATGTGGTGTGAACTAGTACAATGGAAAGTACCATCCGTACTTAGGTAGCATATATTAATGAGAATAAGTTAAGATTAATAATAGAAAGCATTCAATGCAGGCAAGCTTAGCCAGCTAAGGTTCTGTACGTATAACATTCTATCTCGGTTGGATAAAAATTATGAATTGTCAAGGTCAAAACGCCCGGGTACACGCTCCTCACATAAGTGAGGGGCCCACCATAAATATAATAATTCTGTCCCTCCCTATCGTGGGGGGCAGTGGGTCCGGGTAACCGGGCGTGTAAACGTCCGAGTACCCATAGCAACGTCCTTGGATAAATTAAGGATGGGTAAAAGCGTAGCGAATTGGAGGGATATGGATAGATTAAAATGGTTACTGTCTTTCAATTCTCTTGATATCTTACTCCGCTGTATAAGTTAGGACTAAGCCCCCGTTTGTCAACCATTTTATCAAATTCTGTTTGCTAAAGTAAACAATATCCACCACATATTCACTCAATAAAATATTCTACACACAAACAAATAACATTACTTTAATTTTCAACCACACATTCTCCAAAAAATACTATTCATTACTCTATTTTTCTCTCATTAATGGGAGACAAACACACCCTAATTTGATTAAGTGACAAATTTTAATCTTGGTAAAAATTTAAATTAACAATTAATTTTAATAATACTTTTAATGTGATTTACAACTTTTGAAACACATATTTCATCAACTTTCATCAAATTTAAAATAAATCTAATTTTTAGCTTTACCAAATAGGAACTATAAGGGTGTGTTTCAACCACATTATTTTGGAAGAATGTATTCTGAAATAGTAGATTGATGGAGAATGTGTGGTTGAAAAAAAAAGAAAAGTTATTGATGTGATGGAAAATATTATTTTATTGAAAAATGTGGTTGAAAATGAATAGAANTTCAAAGAAAGATTGGAACTGAAGTTGCAAAGCGGAAAGTTGACGCAAGAAGTCGAAACAAAGGTCCGTGTTCGGGTTTGGATGAAGCGAAGTTTGAGGCCACAAAGAGGAAGTTCGAGGAGACGAGTCAACATGTCAAGAAGGCGAAAAGAACGGTACAGATTGTTGATTTTAAAGATATTCCACAGCCCGTACTGCCTGTTGATGAAAAAAGATGCCAGAGAGGATTTCGCGGAGGTTTCAAGAATTCGAGTTTTAGGAGACGCTAATGTTCTTGTCATTTTGTTTTATAGTTTGATGATGTCAATTTGATAGGCAATGATATTAACTCTTTTGAATGAAAGAATTATATGTTTAGAGTTATAATATCCAAAGTTTTTTCTGATTTGTTGATTAAGGGCTTTGCGAATTATACGCTCTACATGGAGTCGATGTTTTGCATCGAAGTTGAATTCTTGTTGCTTATAGAAGTTCGTATTGAGGGAGTCATACCATTCCTCGACCATATGGCACGTTCAATATGCTACAATGACCAAGATTGTAGAGAACTACTGGCAAATTTGATCGTATTTTCGTACTTTATCGTGTTCAGTTTTATTAAGGACATGTTTGTCTTCCATTTTGGGAGAAGAAATAGAGTTTTGAATAGTATTTTTTTGAGAATGTGTGGTTAAAAAATAAAATAATTTTATTAGTTTGTGTGTAGAATATTTTATTGAGTGAATATGTGGTAGAGATTGTTTACTGTAGAATCGCCTTCATGTAATGAAATTTGTCTAATTCATTAACCTATTTATGACATACCACTAAGCCTTAATGAAAGTACCTATCTAATATTGGAGCGATCAAATCAACAATACAATTTATATTAAACGAGGAACATTTATAATACAATTTAACTTGAAAGAAATATTTATTATTGCCTCATTACATGTAGGGATAACGAATAACATAGTATAGGGGTACAAATTTATATGTTTCTCTCTTCTGAATTCTTGTTTTCTAAAAAATTCAACTACGCTATATTTTTGGTCACTGTCAGTAATGTCTTCAAGAAATAATTGAAGATCATCCAATGAATGAAAGTATAAATAATATGAATGAGTTGGATCAATAGTCGATACGACTTTGAGCATATGTTTGGTACATAGTACTAGATAATATTGTCGAGTGCCACTCAATAGTTTGACCAAACGTGCCCGGTCTTGATCAGCAGAAGCTCCACAAAGGGATGTCGATATCATCGTAAGGATCTTCCATTATTAATGGATCAAAGAATGTCCCGTTGAGGAGGATATCTGTATATTTAGGGGAATCAAAGTTGTACCATGAGGCCATTATTGGCTCATCTGCAACATAGGGTACTGTGTAGTCATTGATCAATGGTTGCGTCAATGAGACAGCATCATCTTCAATGAAGCTGCAGGCAGGTGATGAAGAAGATAAAGTTGGAGATGGTGTTAATGGTGGTGGAGTTGGCGGCGTTGAGGCTGAGGAAGTGGAAGAGATGCACGGTCCGGGTGGAGAAAAGCCATTGTTGGCAGCTGCGGCGGCAGCCATCCTTTGGATGCACTTAGGGGACATAATCGTATTAGGGTGGAGGTTTTGAAATTTGGATATTGGGAAGTTGAAATTGGCTGAAGTTCCCTTAAGGCATAAGAGAGCTGCATCGTATGCCCTAGCAGCTGCCTCTGGTGTTGAGTATGACCCTAACCATATTCTTGTTTTTTGGTTAGGTGCCCTTATTTCAGAAACCCATGATCCCCAGCTCCTCATTCTAACTCCCTTGTACTTCTTTTCGCACAAGGATTTCGAACTCAATGATGACGATGAGGATAAAAAGGATGAGGGCGACAAAACTTCTTTGGCTGCCCCTGATTGGATCTTTTGCTCTTTCTTCACCATATTCGTGTTGTCTTTGAACTCAACTCTTGTGTTACTTGAATCGACAAACAACTGAACCCTGATCGAATTCGAATCTCAAATCCGGAGGCACCTTTTCAACTCAAGATGTGATGAGCTAAAATCAGTGAAGAATCAAGGAAATATTTCTCTTTTCTTTGTACATCTGATAAGGAAAATGCAATTGAGAAGTGATTATTTAGGAGAAAGGATTGATATTTATAGATGAGATTTTGGGTTTGATGTGATGAACAGATCTATAGTCGAGGATAGTAATGTCTTCATGTAGTATGAAATGGGTGACAGATAATTTCCAATATTTTTTTTTAACAAAAAAACATTTACCAATGATAATGACATTTCTGTCCCATGGTCAAACACCTTTTGGGTCCTTTTGAATTGACATCGTAATAGTTAATACTTAATA
>CAIGRF010413671.1:26078-39538 GCA_903798235.1 Fraxinus ornus
TAGACTTCTAACCCAAGATTAATCAAGTTTCTTCCTTACAACAAACTCCTAAATTACATAGAATTTTTGTCACAAATCCTAACACTATTAAAGCTAATTTTGGACTAATAGGCATTAATTGTCATGGAATTAAAGTGTAGAGACCATAACAGTTACTTTAACTTGATGAGGGGCCAATTTATAAGAATCGAAAGATAATTCGGTTATTATTTCATAGGTCATGGTTCCCAATTAAACGGAATATTTCATATCTCTGCATTCCCATCAACATAGTGAAAATTAAGGAGACTAGACATCAATTGGAATATCATAACCCGTTCAAGCAATAAGACACATGGATCAAGGTATGCTTCCGCTTTTAATACTCATTGATTTCAATATGGACGATTTACATGCTTATGATTAGGGTTTGGTGAAATGTTTTAATAGAAAAATTGATTCCTTTCAATTCTTCAAGTGGTATCAAACTCACTCCATTCTTGAATTTTTGAGAAAATTGAGGTTTTAACAATTTTTTAATTTTGGGTTGTTGGATCTACTATCATTGTTTTCACTGTTTTTGATATATGGACTATTCCCTTTTCCCGTTTCCGTTAATATTGACTTTGAATAGTCAGGTCTTGCTCTTTACGGTTGCAGAGTCAGTTTACCTTAAGGGTCCGTTTGATTGCAAAGGTGAAAAATGGGTGGAAAGAAAATGTTTTACTGAGAATTGAATTGCCTAGAATTTGTTTGACTGGGAATTGTAATTAATTGTGTTTGATTGGTATAATAAACTAAGGGTCCGTTTGATTGCAAAGGTGGAAAATGGGTGGAAAGAAAATGTTTTACTGGGAATTGAATTGCCTAGAATTTGTTTTACTGGGAATTGTAATTAATTGTGTTTGATTGGTATAATTTTCTACCTGGAAAATGTTGAAAGTTTGGTGTCCGTTTGGTTTCGTTTTTTATAAAAATTGTCCATTAAAGTGATAATTTTTTCTACCAATACGCCAAATCAAACGGACCCTAAGTGAAAATATCGACTATACTTTTTACTTTGAATGATATATGTCAACTATAATTTTGTATAAGCTAATAGGCGTTAATTTAATTCTGCTAATGTTAGATTCTGTTGGGCTAATCTGTCGAGTTGAACATGGTCAAAGCTACTCTATATAGCCAAGAGGTGTTAATAGGGCTAGACGTAATACAAAAGGTGCTTAATTGGGGATTGACTTGAAGCATGTTAACAATGAAGAACAAGTCGTAGATTTGTTAATGAAAAGGCTCAGTGCTTGAAAGTTCGAACGTTTTGAACCCGACTAAGAATAATGAGAAGAGAAATTAAATCCAAGAGTTGGTTTTGAAAGAGAGAATTGAACAAGTCACACAACCGACTTTGTAATGTCTAGAATTTTTTGGGTTCATATACATGCTGAAAAATCTGGAGGATTTCATCTTTACATGTTTGCGACATGCTGGAGAAATGTAAACCCCCAATCTAGATACCTAGATTTGGAAAATATTAACATTTCATTTATCTCTTTAAATCATGGATGCGGAAAAAGAATTAGACATAACACAAATCAATGATTTCATTTATGAAAAATCATTTACACTTATAAAAATATAAGACAATTATAACTTAACTTTCAAAACAAAATAAACATTTAACTTTAAAATTATTTGTGCTTAATAGAACAATTAAATTTATTGTTAACTTTAATTATAAAAACAAATTCAACATTTAAATCTGTATCACCACAAGTCATCATCTCGAATCATCTTGCCTTCATCATTTGAAAATGGGGGGAATAACATGGAATGAGCTAACGCTCAATAAACAAACGTCATACATATGATATATGCTTATGATATGCGTATGAATTACTTTAAAACCAAAGCAACTCAGTAAATATTCTCTTTCTTTCATTTCTTTAAAAAAAACTTAAAATCAATGTTGCGAGCTCACTTAGTACATCGCCTTGCCAATCATAATGCAGTAGACAGTTATTATTCTGAACACATTCGAGTCCAAACTGGTGACACCGCAAAGCGGTTAACATTAACATGATCATTAAACTTTGAACATGGAACATTTGTGGGGGTGCACAGGTCCTCCATGCTTCATTTCTCACTCACATCTTTCATGGCGTAGACATATACCTTGTAACAAAACATTCGGGATATATATCTTTAAAAATATTCCTCGACTAATTGACATTTGGAAACTTTTATTTCTTGAAATTTCATGTATGCTTATGAATTCATTGACACGTATAAATATGTAACATGAAACATCAATTACATAAAACATAAAAATCAAATATCATGTTAACATAATGGCAAATACGAAGACACATTTATACATTTAGCCCTTGTTTGGTAGAGATTAAAAATCAAATTTTTAGTAGATTTTGATAAAAGTCGGTTGAAAAGTTGTGGGTCTCATGAAACGTGTGATTAAAATTAACTGTTGACTTTGACTTGAAATTTGAATTGGTTTTCAATCCAAACCAAACAGGGGATTAATCTTACATAGACCCCTAAATATATATATACAAACATGTAGACACACACACGTCTATATAAACACATGCGGATACCAAACACACATGCAGATACATTTCCACAAACACACAATGACACCAATGCATATATATAAATAAATGCACACGTACATTAATACGTATAGTACATACATATTAAATAAATAAATAGCCGAACGGAAAATTTGGAATGTGATTGTTTAATGGAGTCAATTAATGAGATTTTAATTTGTTAAGTAGCACAATTATTCTTTTATAATTTTCAATAGATTAGAAGTTATAAACTTTTCCTAATTCTATAAAGCTGCAACATATAATCATTTTCCTTCCATTTTCGCTTAACTGCTTACAAACTGTCCAAGTCCCGACCCCAAAAGTGCTCATTTCATATTCTGCTTTTTATTGGAAATTGGGTTCGACACTACTTTGAAGGTATTAAGTTTTTTATTTAAAATATTATTTTGTCATCATTTTTAGAACTAAACGTCAAATTTAATGACGTAAATTCCACTACATATTAATTTAATCATATGAGAGACTTTTTATGCACTTACATGTTTCCGTATGTATAAACGTGTGTACATGAACGTATCTGTATATTTATATGTTATATGTTTGTATGTATATGTTGGGAGTACGTAGATGTCACATGCATATCTTGTTCCACCGTTAACTTTAACGGATTCCGTTAAGTAGAAATTAAAGATGATGTTAAATAGCAATTAAGGTAGCCATTTTTTTTATTTTTTTATTTTTTTTTTATAGCTTGTTTGATTTTCACTAATGGGAGAAAAAAATGAGTTTTCAATAGTATTTTTAGGAAAATATATGGTTAAAACGTAAGGAAATTTTTTTTTAGCATACGTGTAGAATATTTTATTATATAAATGTGTAATTGAAAATGATCATATAAAAAATCGTAAAATAAGTTAATAGGTGTCAAACGTGAACTTAAGTGTGTCCAGTAGCAAAAGATTTAAAACTTGTGGGTTGGTGATAAAGTTAAGGCACACCAAATTTTGTGTGTATATCATAGTTAAGTAAGCACTACACAATTATTAACAGAGTATTAGCATATCAATCGCTTAATTAAGTTAAGCAATTCACTTATTTTTGGTGTTTGCATCTATCAGCTAATAATCAGTTAATTAAATAATTAGTATACCATTTTTTGGGCCAACTCATAAAGTGTTTTGGAAATTCTAAGAGTAACTTAATAATTAATATTGAAGTTTAAATTGAATAAAAAAAATTCATTTTTACGAAAAATCAGGTAATAAGGACCTTTATTCAAGTAAACTTGACAATAACATGGGATTAAAATAGTTTCTTTAAAAGATTCAGAGTTCTTTTGTCATCCCTATCTTCATAGCATTAGTTTCAACACATGTTTGATACCTTAAAATTATTGTTAAACATAAATATTTAAATATAGCCAAATCATTGAATTTATTGTACTAAGCCCTGTCCAGAGTGGTCGGGAGGGAGAGGATGGAGAATAAGAATTGAAGAGGAGAGGAATTTCTGTGGGCGTAAAACAGGTTCGGGAAAATATTCCTGCCAACACATTACATCATGCAAGCTGTAAAGAATAAATTGTCTGTTGAAAATGAGAAATTATACTGCATATACTTGTACTAAAATCGATCTCAATTTCAACAAAGGATTGTCTCTCTCATCACGTCCGTCAAGTACCTTTATAATCAATCATCTTCTTCCTCGGGCAGCTGCAATGAAGCAATGGTAATTCTCGTCAATTAAAAATTAGATATTAATGCATTAATATTAGACATAATTATGTGATGTATATAATTTACATGTATATTTCATTTCCTTGCATTATTCTTCTTTTCTGAATTTTAAGGGTGGAGAATAATGATTCGATAATCAAAACTATCATTGCAAGATCCTTGACATACCCATCTACACCACTTTCATCTGTTGGTATTCGAGAAATTGTGAAAATTTGCGATATTGCAGATTTGATTAAGGGTTTACAACCCACAACGGTAAATATTATTTTATTAGTAATTCATCATAATATTTACGCAAACATTCATTCTAAAAATTAATTATGATTTAATATAGAAAGCAAAAATCTGGATAAAGGCGAAGATAAATGTGATTGAGTTTGCCCAAGTATTTTATTACATGTCATGTGTTGCCTGTAATAGAGGAACTGGATATAAATACAATGAAACATTCGTTTGTATATATTGCAAAAGCCAAGGGATCAGCAAACCACGGTATGTATCTTACAATTTTCATTTAAAATTGATGTCTTATTTCATTTATAATTTAACAACATTCAAATTCTAATTAATATATTCAACACATTTAAAGTGCTAGAGCGTATGTTGAACTAGACGATAATACTGGAAAGCTAGCTGCTACTTTGTTTGGTGAAGTAGCAGAACAGACACTTGGTTGTTCAGCAGTTGAATTGATGGAACATGCTGGAGAGGTATCTCTTTAATTTTTCTTCAAAACTTCGGTTACATTACAAACAATTATTTAAAAAATATATATATAAATGGGTTTTATATTAATTATGTAAATCTATCCAAAATTTATTTTGCAGGAAAATCGACCATATGTTAAAAGCATTGTAGAGAAATTATAAAAAAAAATTGGAACCTTCAACTTTTTGTAGATCCAGAAAAACTGAACGAGAAAAAATATAGGCATTTTAATGTCCTCTCTGTTGAAGCAGTGCAAGATGAGGAAAATGCTGGATCGTCATCTTAGAATCAAAATTATCTCAAACACCCTTCATAAAACTATTGAGCTATGTTTATTCATAGGACCATTCCATAGATTCTAATAATGCTCTTTTTTTAATATATCACGTGTAATTATTTATCAATTACATCAACAGTTATTTAATTACCCAAAACAATTACATCTTTATTAATAAGAGATTTTTTCTCGACCAAATAAATTAAATATGAACTAAGTAAACGTGCATTGCACGTTGTTTTCACCTAGTATAATAATAAGGATCCATTTGATTGCTTAAAATTTCATGAAAAATGTCACATTCGAGGAATTCAATTTCTACTTGACGAGTTTCATATGAAAGTGGAAATGGAATTCGAATTCCAAGGTACAACACTTTAAGCTTGTTTTTTGCAAATTTCGTGGAAAATGCATTCTTATATGGTACTTGGGTTATTATTTTCCAACTTAAATGGAATTGAAAAGACTTTCCACTTTATCAATCAAACGGACCCTTAATATTAAAAGAATGAATGTCTTCAAAATCAAACAAGTCTAAGTAAATTTACATAAAGTGACAAGTTATGATATTATATCAAATAATAAAATAAATAATCATATAATTTATTACAAGTTTTATTTAATTATTTGTCTATAATAATTAACTTCAATTGGCGCGTTGATTGTTTAGGGTGTTCAAGGTAACCAATATAGTCAGTCACGACTACAATAATTATAATAATTTAATAGTAAATGTAATATAAATGCAACTAATCAAGATAGATATGATAATCACAAGCATTAAGAACGCGGCATTACAAGAATATTATGGAGATTATTGCTACTGGAATTTGAAGCATCGCCATACTAGAAAATTCTATTACCGACAATTGCACCTATAAATACAAGGTGGTTGTGTGTACTGTGTACGTAAGAGTGAATTGAGAAAGTGACAAGCGAGAAAGAGAGGTTTCCAATTGAGAGAAAATGCTTTGTATTGTGAGTGAAAGAGAGAAAATAGTTTTGAGTGCTCCTTTGATAAATAATATTATACTGGTTAGGGGATTCAGTTGTATGCAATCGTGTTAGTCCACTCTAATAATAAATAAAATTATTTTTATTTTTATTTAAACTCTACAATATTGACTTTGAATAATCAGGTCTTACTATTTATGCTTGCATAATCATTTTACCTTAAATGAAAACATCAACCGTACTTTTTTATTTTGCATAGTATATGATAAGTGCATTTTACACACTTATTTCATACCACGAACATGGACAATTGTTAATAAATATGTTGAAATATAGCTTAATTCTATATAATTTGTATTTTCCAGGACAATGTGATGAATGTAGTGAAAATTAGGAGAAACAAAGTGAAAAAGGACTAAAACCAAAGAAAACCAAAGTTCAAGGATTGAGTTACAAAATGTCGAAAGATAACATGGAAGAAGAGTTCGTGATGTGAAGATATCGAGGACCAACTGAGCATTGGAATGAAATATTTGTAGAAGAAGAAGAAGAAGAAGGGAGAAAAGAGGTCGAGATCGGCGAAATGAAGTTCGAGGAAACTTAGAATTGGTCACTACTATGCGGTCACATAGGCCATAGCACAAGAGCCTATGCGATCACATAGGTCATTCCAGAAAAAAAAAAAAAGACACCACTTTTGTTCTACTATGTGGTTGCATAGTACAAGTTTTTGGCGAATTTCTGGTTTCCTTTTTTGAGTTAAATACCTATGGAAACAAATCTTGGGATGAGTATAAAAACCCTTGATCCATCCAGAACACGGGAGAGGAGATTCATAAGAGTTTTAAGAGATGAAACAAGGCAAGAACAAAAAGAGCAACATTACGAAGCGAAGATTAAATTCAAGAAACGAATTTGTGATGTCATTATTCATTTATTTTTTTATTTTCTCAATTCTACCATGCTATGCTAGTTTAATTATGTACTAGGGTTAGATGAACTATGTAATATGATTCTTAATTTTCAGTTTTACAATTCTTGACATTAAAAACACGTTTGGGTATTTGAATGATTTATATGAATTTCTTTTCTCCATAATTATAATTATTGTATACGTAATTGTGTAAGTTTGGTTGCGTATTTCATGCATTCGAATGAAGGAAAATAGGTTTGACGCGGTATAAATCATCATAGAGTCCGATAGGATATAGAAATATACCGCTATGCCGTATATGAATCTTTAAGTGCTCATAAAAACACATGCATTCTTGTATGTTCACATCCGTCATAGAAATATAATCGGGTCGCATCTTGGAATATGTTTAACTTTACTTGAGAGAGACTGTTAAATAATTTAGGAGTATTAATTCTTCAACATTTCAATCGTGTGTCAATGTGTAGAACTAGACGTTGAGAAGATTATTTCATAGGGATTCGTGATCCTAGTACATACATCCTACATTCGAAAACTCCAACTTACATTTAATTCTGTTTGCATTTAATTTAGTTAAATCATTTTTACTCACATACTTATTTTAGTTATAATTTAATCACAAGAAAACCTTATTTTATTCTAGTCTCTGTTAAGGTTAAGGTAATAAGAATTGAACAAATCAGTCTTCATGGGACGATACTCGGACTCAAAAATTCCACTTTATTACTTGTTAACGAACCGTACACTTGCGGTGATTTTAATTCGAAATATATTTTCGTGAACAAGTTTTTGAGGCAATTACCGGGGATTGAATTTAGTTTTATTTTATTTATCTTGACACTAGTTCGAACATTAGTCTTATTTTTAATTATTTTTGTTTTAGTTAGTTATTTTTTTAGTAATTTATCTAAGTGCTACTTTTGATTCTTTTTCAGGTCTTGTATGCAAAGGTCGCTTGACAGTGATTTGATTCTAGCTGATCCAGAAGTTGAACGTACTTTCCATCATAGTCAAAGAGAAGCAAGAGCAGTACAACATATGGCTAACGCGCAAAACGAACAAGTGGTTCAAGTCAACGATGAGGAAATTGTTGATGAGGGAAACATGATGGTTGGAGATTTCATGACACTATAAATCATTCAGAGTCAATCCAGCATCGTCTACCCTCCGTTTGGGCAGCCTAACTTCCAGTTGAAGACTGATGTCATACATCTATTTCAGATGGACATCAGTTTTATGGCAGAGATAAAGAAAACCCACATACACACGTCTCTCGATTCTTGGAAATGTGTCAATGCTTCTGATATCAGGGTATTTCAGATGATGCTATCATACTAAGGCTGTTCCCACAAACACTACGTGATAAAGCATTGGAGTTGTTGGACTCAAAAATGATCTAGCTCAAAAATTTAGCACAAAGTTCTTTCCACCGGCTAAAATAGTAAAACTGAAGCATGACATATCTATTTTTCACAAAAATGAATCAGAATCTTGATGAAGATTGGAATCGGTTCAAGAACATGTTAAGGAAGTGTCGTCATCATGGTATTAGCAAGGGGCTCCAGGTCCAATATTTTTATGCGAGATTAATTTCATCATTCAAAAGTATGGTAGATTCTTCGTCAAATAGTTTACTATCAAGAAGAACCATTGATGACGCATTGAAACTATTCAAAATGATGGCAACTACTTCAGTAATGTGGGCTTCTGAACAGGTGGTTAAAAGGAAAGTGGCAGGTGTATACGAGGTGAATGCTTAGTCATCATTGACTGTAAAAATGGACTCTTATTCCATAAGGTAGAAGCATATCACAGATAGCTAATGTTGCACAAACCAAAAAGCCGAGCTATGAGGAGTGTGGAACAAATCACAACATAACGAATCGCCCAATTTTAACTCAAGGTATGGAACAAGAAGACTTCGTACAATAGGGACAATGTAAAAAAATGAATCCACATTAAAAAACCTACAACCCAGGATGGAGAAAGAACCCTAACTTATCTTGGGGAGAAATTACAGTTGGAAGAGATGTTCAGTAAATTTATGGAGAAAACAAATCAGTACATGGAAGCCAACAATCAGTTTATGAGAAAAATTGAAACAACTCTCCAAGATCATAGTGCTACTATTAAAAACTTGGAGACTCAAATGGGGTAGATGGCACATCTATGAATGGCAGAGTCCCATGTTCGCTACCCAACAATACAGAGATCAACCCCAAGAAACATGCCAAAGTAATAACCACCAGAAGCGAAGTATAATTGCCATAAATTCATGTCAAAAGGCCTGCTGTGAGTAAGGAGAAAATGTCTTCTTCGGAAGATGAGCAAGTGGAACAAACTAAACAGTCACCTGAAGCACCTGTTAAGGAAAGTTCAAAAACACCAAAGGTTGAGGTAAACATTCCTATCAATCCTTACGAACATCCTATTCCATTTCCCCAGAGATTGAAAAATCACAAAATGGATCAACAATACAAGAAATTACACATCAACATTCCATTCACTGATGCCCTTATTCAAATGCCTAGCTACGCCAAATTCTTAAAGGACTTCCTACAGTACCTTGCACTATTGAAAATTGTCATTTCGATAAAATTTATGTGATTTAGGTGCAAGTATTAATTTGATGCCACTTTCTATTTTCAGAAAACTCAATTTGGGAGAGGGTAAAGCAACAGCGGTGACTCTACAGCTGGTTGATCGATCCCTTACCCACCCAAAAGGAATTATAGAATATATGGTGATTAAAGTAGAGAAATTCATCTTCACAACGTATTTCCTTATCCTAGACATGGAGAAAGATAAGGATTTACCACTTATACTGGGTCGACCATTCTTAGCTGCTGGTAGACCACTCATCGACATACAGATGGGTTGGTTGATTTTGAGAATTAACGAGGAACAAGTTGCTTTTAATGTATTCAAGGCCATAAAATTCCCCACTAAGTCATATAGCTGTTTTCAGATTGATGTAATTGAAAAAGTGGTCCAAGACATATTTCTGCTGCACAATTCGTCAGACGTGTATGAAGCATGTATCGCACATTCCCAATCTTCTCACTTTGATTCTCTTGAGATTGAGACATGTACTAGGTTTTTGGAAACTAACCCACCATACACGCAAAAACGTCAGTTTGAGAAATTAGGAACTGGTCCTATAAGGCCACTACCATCTGTCCAACAGCTTCCAAAGTTGGAGCTTAAGCAACTAGCACCTCATCTTTGTTATGCTTATTCAAGGGAGTCTTCTATACTTTCGATAATTATTTCGAGCTCAGTCAATGAGGTGGAAGAAGAGAGATTACTACAGGTATCTAGGGAAAATAAAAAAGCAATTGGATGGTCTATCGTGGATATCAAAGGGATCAACCCTTCACTGTGGATGTACAAGATTCTCATGGAGGAGAATTTTAAACCTTGTATCGATGGTTAGAGAATGATAAACCCGAACATGAAGGAGGTGGATAGGGCTGAAGTATTGAAACTCCTAGACGCTAGCATCATTTACTCAATATCAGACAGTACATGAATCAGTCCAGTCCAAGATGTGCCTAAACAATTATGGTATTACGGTGGTGCAAAATGAAAAGAATTAATTAATTTCCACTAAGACTATTACAGGATGGAGAGTTTGCATTGATTATCGCAAACTCAACGCTGCTACTCGAAAAGATCGCTTTCCGCTTCCATTTGTCGATCAGATGTTGGAAAGACTGGCAGGACGCTCACACTACTGTTTCCTTGACGGATAATCCGGATATAATCAGATCTCAGTAGCACCCGATGATCAGGAAAAGACCACTTTTACTTGCCTCTATGGTACATTTGCTTACAATAGGATGTCATTCGGTTTGTGCAATGCTCCTGCTACCTTTCAGCGTTGTATGATGGTGATTTTCTCTAACATGGTAAAGAAATTCATAGAAATTTTCATGGATGACTTTTCGATGTTTGCAACATCGTTTGATAAATGTTTGGACATCATAGTTTGGTATGACAGCGATCCAAGGAGACCAACTGGTATTGCAATCATGAATATATGAGCAATAACAGGGCCTAAGCTATTATCTTTGCACAAATTATTTTTTAACTCTTCTAATTTTGCTCTAAATATACGTGCAATTAGATCTGGACGATTTTAAACTTCATCATTGTGTTTTAGCTCTTGCCTAATTTCATGCCAATTTGGAATGCATTTTATAGTTAAAAATATATCAGGTTTTTCATAACGTTGGACAATAGCCATCGCATCTAAGTATCTCCTTAGCATATCTCTAGGGCCACATGTAAAGGATTGTGGTAAAATAAACTTCTTTCCAATATTGTAGCCCCATGTTTCCCCATTTTGAACACTATCAACAATACATTGATAAAGTTGAACACGAACTTGTTTCTGATTATTTAGAAAATAATCTAACATGGCAGTTTCAATCTTAAAATACATATCTACAACATATTGTTGAAGAAGTCTACCATTATGAAGCAACACAGTTTGTAACTTGTATAAATAGTATTTACGACAAGAAACCTGTGATCGTTTATGCATTCCATTAAGCATTGAATGAGAAAAAAGAAAATGTATTTTAATATTCATTAACAATAATTATGTTGAACAGTTAGAAAACGTACGGAAAAGTATATTTACAAACATGCAGCCTCTTTTTCAATAATTTCAATTGTAGAATTTATTTTGGTAGGAACCCCAACACAATTAGGTAAATTATGAGGCTGAAAGTTTACATTTTTGCATCTCTGTATGCCTTCATGCCAATCAGATTCTACAAATGGAAAAATCAAAGGGTATTGTAAAGGATCATAACAACTATAATAATAATGAATACTATGTGAATCACCAGAATGACCATATATAATAATGACACGAACATGAGTATTTGCATTTTCATCCTCCTCAGCCTATACATCAACTACTTGAGAAGATGAAGGAGTATTGAAAACTCTTTGTTCAATTCGTAGGTCGCATCTTATTTGTATGCGATAATCATGGAAAATCGTTTTATCACTTAAAGATCTAAAAAATCTACTATATGGATTTACTTTCAAAATTTGAATTAAAATACTTACAGTAGATTCAACTAAAATTTCTGAAATTTTCATACGATTTTCAAGTTCATTATCCGTGTCTTAAAAATATAACTGCATATAAAAATGCATATTATTATTTGGCATAAGTTGATTTACGTAATGATATACTTGTCCTTCAACTCTATATATGTAAATGCCAATGTATGCTTGGAAGAGTTCTTTATCATACTTCACACTGAATGAAGTGAACGCAAAATGGTTATTATATCTGCGTGAGAATTTCTTGAACTCAGTTGGTGAATCAGGTATAGACAGTTTAACTTTTCCATCGGAACAACAAAATCCTTTACTTTCCCTCCATAATTTACGTGCATCACAATGTTTACAATAGCTACATGTTGGCAATACATATGCATTCATTGGTATATTCGAAAAGTTAAAACTTCCTTGTAGTTGAGAATCAAAAAGATTTGTCGATTTTTGGCTTGAAGTAGAAGGCTCAAACTCAGAATGTATTATAGATTGATGCACATGGGCAACATCCAAATTATGATTTTCAGATACCTTGGAATCATTTATTCTTTTACGATGATGAATGCACACAGTTTCTCCTATCCGTCTGTCTTCGATTTTGTTGTTGACGAATGAACGCATTGTACACTTCACTTGCGCTTTCATGAATACTTTCAAGGTTACGAGAACCAGTCATTTGATTCGCAGATGCTTCCGAAGAATCCATAAGAACAATAAAATTCTCGTACCTAATACTAAACTAACCACAATTACAACGACAAAGTAAACTACACATCAAGCACATGCATTTCAATCATGAACCGAAAATATATTTATTGGCCAAAAATTATAAATTTTTGTAACATGATAAGTTCTATACAGTAATCAATACTTTTGCACGTAATCTCAAACCTTCTACATTTAGTATCAGTGCCAGTGGAACAAAACAAAAATATAAAAATCCAACACAGAATGAAATTAATTTTTTTTTTTTTTACCACAACAAGAAACATGACTCCTAAATTAATAAATATTCAACTCACAAAATTGACATTGAAAATCATAAAATTCCGACTTCTCCAGCTATTCAATAATCGACCTAGGAAAGCTACCCAAAAAGATCAACACAGAAACAAAACATCAAAAGATAAGTTAAAACTGAAAAAGTTTGTGCATATGATATCCGAAGGCCAACAAGCACATTCCCTTTCCGTCCAAAAAAAAAAAAGAATACATAAGTTTCC
>CAIGRF010413709.1:0-13485 GCA_903798235.1 Fraxinus ornus
TACTGAAAAACCTTGATGTCTTCATCTGGAAACATGGCAACATGGTAGGCATTGATCCAAAGATCAGTTGACACCACTTGAACATCAACCCAAAGGTCGCAGCACAAAGGCAAAAAAAGAAGAGCTGTCAACCTTAAAAAATACGAGGCTCTAAAGGATAATGTTAAGAAGTTGATCGACAATAGATTTATTCGGGAATCAATATATCCTAAGTGAGTTTCAAACCTAGTATTGGTCAAAAAGCACAACGAGAAGTGGAGGGTTTGCGTAGACTTTTCAAATTTAAATCAAGCATGTCCTAAGGACAACTTCCCACTTCCCAGAATAGACCAACTTGTGGATTCAACTGCCGGACATGAACTTCTTAGCTTCATAGATGCATATTCTAGACACAATCAAATCCCTATATTACTAGCAAATGAGGAGCACACCTCCTTTATCATAGACAAGGGTCTAAATTGCTACAAGGTCATACCTTTCGGGTTGAAAAACATCAGAGCTACCTACCAAAGACTGGTCAATAAAATGTTCGTCGACCTTATTGGGAAAACCATTGAGGTCTACATGGACGACATGCTGGTGAAGAGCTTAAAAGCAGGGGATCATGTCAAGAACCTTAGTGAAACATTTCAAATTTTGAGAAGATACCAGATGAAACTCAATCCTTTAAAATGTGCATTTGGAGTTGCTTTTGGAAAATTCTTGGGCTATATCGTCAACTAGAGAGGCATTGAAGCGAACCCTGAAAAGGTCAAAGCTTTGATTGAGATGAGGTCACCTCAGCATGAGCCACTACAGTTGTACTTAGCAGTGACCTCTGATGCTATCATTTCGGTTTTGATAAGAGAAGAAAGTAACCACCAACTGCCCGTATACTACGTCAGCAAAGCATTTTGACAGCAAAGACTCGCTATCCGGACATGGTGAAATTAGTTCTTTCTTTAATAACAACCTCAAGAAAATTGAGGCCATACTTCTAAGCTCATATTATATATACGTTGACAAACTTTCCCCTCAAGCAAGTGCTACAGAAGCTTGATGCTTCAGGGAGGTTACTGAAATGGGTTGTGGAACATAGTGAGTTTGATATTGTTTTCAAGCCAAGGGTTGCCATCAAAGGCCAAGCTCTAATAGATTTTGTAGCAGAGTTCACTCCTATCCCAGAAATGGAAGAATAGATGGAACCTGCTGAACCTTCAAATTGGAGCTTTCAGTTGATGGGTCATCAAGAAAGACGGGGTCAAGAGCTGGGGTGGTTTTGGTCAATCCGAAGGGATATATGCTTACTTGTGTTGTTAGGTTCGATTTCAAAGCCACCAATAATGCAGCAGAATATGAGGCTCTCATCGTAGGCCTATGGTTAGCCAAAGAAATACAAGTAAGGAGGCTCGTCATCATTAGTGACTCCCAACTCATAGTAAGTCAAGTCCATGGTAATTTTTCAGCTAGAGATAAGTCTATGTCTATATACTTGAAATTGGTTATGGATTTCATCCCTTCCTTTGAACGGTTCGAACTGGTGTAAATCCCACAATTTGAGAACGTCTATGCCGATGCACTATCCAAATTAGCAAGCAACAAAGATTCCGAACTGCTTACAGTCGTGCCCATAGAGCATCTTTTCAAGCCTTCAATCGCCACCAGTGAGGCTGTAATGTGGGTTGAAGACACTCCATCTTAGATGAAGCCAATCATATCCTACCTCAAAGACTAGACCCTATCCCTTAAAAATGAAGAGGCTCAGAAGGAGAACTGCCAATTTCTTCTTCCAGGACGAGGTACTATACAAACATGGGTTCTCACTACCTTTGCTCAGATGCATTGGAGGAAAATAAGCAAATTATGTACTCCAGGAAATCCATGAAGGGTATGTTGGAACCACACTGGAGGATGGTCCTTAGCGTAGAAAGTACTGAGACAGGGATACTACTGGCTCACCTTGAAAAATGATGCACAACAGTTTGTTAGAAAATGTGATGAGTGTCAACGCTTTGCTACCATTCAGAGGTAACCTTTTCAAGAGTTGAATGTTGTGTCAAGCGCTTGGCCGTTTATGGACCACATGACCTACCACGACATATTAGGGCACTAGTACAAATTGACAGACATGGATTGCCCAGTGTCAGAGTTTAATTTTGATTTTATTTCCAATTCTTATTTTTTGCTAAATTTGCAGTTGTTCTTATTGTAAAGGAAGTAGTACTTCCTCATTTATTGCTTTCATTATTTTCATGTAACCACGGTATTCCTCCGCGACAAGTGAGGGTAAATTAATAAAATNCAAGTGAGGGTAAATTAATAAAATTTAGGAGGTCCCATCCTCCTTTAACTAAAAAAAAAAAAAAAAGCTCTGGCCGTTTGTAAAGTGGAGAATTGATCTTATAGGACCTTTTCCCAAAAGGAAGGAAAACTCTAGCTTCACAATTGTAGCCATTGCTTACTTCACCAAATGGGTAGCCAAGCTACTTGCCAAAATCATCGAGGCCAACACTTCCAAGTTTCTATGGAAGAACATCATCTGCAGGTTCAGAATTTCCCATTTGATTGTATCAAACAATGGTAGACAGTTTGACAACAAGAAGGTTAGAAATTTTTATGAGGAGTTGGGCATCAAAAAACATTTTTCCTCCCCACATCATCCCCAGGCAAACGGGTAGGTCGATGTTGTTAACAAAACAACCAAGTATACGCTGAAAAGGAAACTGGATGCCTATAAAGGGGTATGGATCGATGAACTAACTAAAGTACTCTGGGCTATCAGAACTACTACAGAAGAGACCCCATTCTCTATAGCCAACGGGGCCGAGGCTATGAGCCCAGTTGAAATGGGTCTGACGTCTCCTCGTTGAATACACTTCAACGAAATAACTATTGACGAAATGAGGAGATGTGAACTCGACCTCCTTGAAAAAAGGAAGGACGACTCTCAAACAAAATTGGCCATTTATCAAAGGAAAATGACTAGATACTACAATTTGAAAGTGAAAAAAAAAGTCATTTCCCTTGAATGAGTTGGTACTTCGAAGAGTATTTCCATCTTGTAAAGAGCATGGTTTAGGAATCCGTGGTCCCAACTGGGAGGGTCCTTATTACATCAGTAAAGAGATTTGACCTGGAACTTACAGAATTAAGAATATGGATGGAAAGGCACACTCTGATACATGGAATGTAGAACATCTACGAAAGTATTATCAATGATGTAAACATCTTATATAAATTAATTTTAAAATTCAATGAAATAACTTTTGTTATATTGTTCATAAGCTAAAAAATACCTTCCAAGAGGCTAAAAGCCCTGGGAGATACCTCTGCATAAATGAGCCATCCATATGCTGGGAAGTGTAAACACCTTGACAAAGAGTTGGATCCCATAGGGACCACTTCCTACTCACAGAGTATTGCACATGCCTTTAGCTAAAGCTAAGGAAGTCTCAGAATGGGGAGCCGTACAACCCCATCCGAAGGAAACAAAGTTCATAAAATAAAATATAAAAAAACTTCCTAATGAAAAAGGCTCATAGGAGAAGCCTTTTCATATATGATCCATCCCTATGAAGAGATGCGTGGGAACTTCGACGCGGAGTTAGATCTCAAGAAGGAACATATCTGAACTTGCAAAGTGTGGCACATGCTCTTAAAAACTAAAGTTGTTAGAGAAGTCTCAGCTTGAGCGAACCACTCAACCATGCTAAGGAAAGTGAAATGTAAAGCGGACTGATTATACTTATGCAAATTATAAATTACAAGAATTACAAAGCTAGACTAAAGTCTGAAGTACTAAAGTACTAAAGAGCCTCAGCTCATACATATCAACGTACATAATTTTAAAAATTCACAAAGGTATACGGCCTTCTAACACTTGGACAAATTTTAGTGTTTGAGTTATTATCGAAGCACTATGTGCAAAGGTCCTATGTTACTTAGATCTTACATATATTTGATCTCATGTGTTTTGACTATCTGGTTAAACAAGTTCTGAAGTGGTTAAGAGAACTTTTGCTAAATTTATCTTTGAGGTCTAATATGTTTAAGTTTTGAACTTCATTGCAAGTCTGGATATGTTGCCGAGCTTCATGTTGCATAAGTTCATTGTTGGAGTATGATATGATTAAGTTCTGAACTTTGTTAAGGTATGAGACCTGCTAACACTTGTAAAAATTTATGCAAGTCTTATTATTGCTTATACACGACTTGTTATTGCTGAGGCCTTGTTGTAAAGCTTGGGAAGTTATTATACATCTAATTTTATTATGAGGTTGATGTTACTTAAAGTTAGATGTAATTGTTGAAGTATTAGTGGTTCAAATTTACATTGGCAAACACATTAGAAATGAACATAAGTACTAAAGAAAAGGAGAGCTTCATTCATTAAAGAATATTTACAAAAGGTGGGCCAAAGCTGTTACACTTAGACAAAAATAATAAAAAAGATACAAATGGAGAACTACGTCCTAAGCAGGTGGAGGGGGGGAGCCACGAATGATATGATGGCATTGGGAGCCACTTCTTTAGCAGCCTCTTCAGTTACATCATCATCCAGTTCGATCACCTCGCCTTCTTCTGCTGGAGTTTGGGGTTCAGGCTATTCCTCATCTTTGAGAAATTTCTCTATTAACTCAGTGGTGTTGATGCCTTGGATGTTCACATCCAGCTACTCAACCATGTCAGTGTATGCATACCTACGCCAGTACTTCGCGAAACTTATGTATACCTCTGTCAGATGGAAGTTAGCAAGGAAATTCTTCTTTGTATCGCTACCTGCAGTCTGAGCTTCCTGCCTCGCAGCCTCCACCTCCTCAGTTAAGCTAGATACTTTGGAGTTCAGTTTTCCCACCTGCTCTTTTAGAGCAACATTTTCTTTATTGCTCTCTCGAAAGCCTCAGCTGCCTGTTTCTGGTAGGCATCAGATGTCTCCACTCACTTCTTTAAGGAGGCCACCTCACTTTGGGAAAGATGGACCTCCTTCAAAGTTTCAATTTCTGCTAAAGCAGAAGTGAGCTTTACTGACTTTTTTTCGTGTTTCTTCTTTAAGGCCTCCACATCTGCCTTGGCCTTGCTAGCAGCCTCTTTAGCTCGAGTAGCTTTATTCAATAACCCCTGGTTCTTGTTTTGGAGGTTTTTATAGAGGACTTCAGCCTCTATGGCCATGCCAAAGGTCCTCCCAGCTTGGCTCACCATCTTTGCAAAGACGTCGATGTTTTCGATCGTCTCAATGTAGTTCTGCCATCTTTTCGTCTAATACTTGTGATATGTAGCAGTGGCAGTTTGTACTTTTGGATGGAGGAGAGAGGGCCTCTGGAGCCAATTCCTTAATTCATTCGTTCTCACCTCTTCTTCGATTCTTCCTCAACAGCCTTTTTCCCATATCCGGCATAGGGGGTCGTCCTCCTCTTGAGAGGCAGCATCTTTGTTAACCTTCTGAATTTTATCTCTCACCTTTCCTCCAGCAGATGAGGGCTTCAGCCCCTTCTTTCTCGAGGTGGAGGTGGCAGTGAAGATCGGCGCTGTATCATGAGTGGGGTGCCTCATCTTCTCGAATTTTTCTACAAGCAAAAACAAATAGGGTAAGCAAAATTATATAAAAAAGGCCAAGAAAATGAATAAGTGTAAGAACATGTTACCTTTTATGGCCATCAAGCAGAAGTCTTCAAAAAAGCGCTTCGACTGGATCAAACGGCCAAAGTCACGAGTAGATGAGGATTTCTTGTAGACCTTAGTGAGAGTATCCCAGTCATTCTCAGTGAACACGAACCGTTTGACCGACCCTGCAAAAAAATACAAAAATTGTAAGTATCAGACCTCGTCAATTCGAAAAATTGAAGAAGTAAGGAATGCACTCATGAGCGTCGGAGTACGAGGTTAGGACTTTGACATGGGAAACAATGTCATCCTCACACTCTTGCCACTTTTTCCTAACCCATAACCACATCTCATTCCACCCTTTGATGGAGGAGGGTAGGCCCAGGATAAAAGGAGAGTGCGACCTCCAAGGACACAAAGAATACTACCCTCTAGAGTCCCATTTTCCTAAGGATCGAGGTTGGTATATTGTCTGGAAGATGTGCAAAGGCATGTCCTTGTCCAAGGAGGCCTCCTTCCAAATGAAATAAGAACCTACGAATTGGGCATATGAATTAGGAATGAGCTTGGTAGGGGCCAGTCCATATAGCCTGAAGACAGCTCGGAAGAATGGGCAAATCGACAGGCGAAGCCCAGCCTTCAACAAAAAACCACTAACACCGATACAGCCATGCCTAAGATAGCAGACTCGCTCGTTAAAAGATGGGGAAAGGAGTTTGATGTCATACGAAATTCTATATTTATCCCTAAAGTTTGCAAGGTAGGTGGGATCTACAGGAGAAGGGATTTTACCTGCCCCCCCAAGCATTATCATCATCTAAAGGCCTATCCCCCAAGAAATTGAGGCACCTAGTCCAGCATCAATAGCTCTGACGAGGTCAACGGTGTTGGTTATTTGTACTCCTAATTCACTAAGCTAATCTTGCTAAGGTCTACGTGTTCCCAGTAGATGTTGAAGAGGCCATTGATTTATAAACCATTTTAAAGTTTTTTACAAGTAAAGAAAAATTACAGTACTTATGAGTTTCTTAAGATGATGAAGAAGAATGAACACTGAAATTCACGAAAACTACAAAAAAAAAGAAGGAAAAACTCGAAAGGAAAGATCACTTAGAAGAGTTTCAAAAAGAAGAAACTTGAAAAGTTCTTAGAAAAACTTGAAAACTTGTGGAAATTAAGAAGAACAGATGCAAAGATTCGTGTAAGAGTAAAGATATTTTCTCAAAAGGTTTTGCGCCTTTTATAGGTAGAACCACTTAACTCCAGTTGTTGGATCTTGATTCGGGTCAGCTGACCATCCATTTGAAAGTTTAATATGAGCCACTCAACACATCCGACGCTTCGTCTTCTATGGCCCAAATTAAAACGTCTGACTCGCGCGCTTGAAATTCGCAAGGTACGTGGGAGACAACCATCACTGCGCCTTAAATATAACGACGGTTACGTGTATTGGGAGCCAAACGGCCTCAGCTATCTTTTCTTAAAAATGTGCCACGACAATAAATCATTTGGGCTCCATAATTAAGGATACCTCATGTTTCTCAGATTTATTAAAATGAAACGCCTCGTACAAGTTCAGCTAGTGCTTCGGATATGTAAATGCACTTCGAAAGATACAACTTCGGAATTACACTGCTTTAGTAACCCTTCCCAGAATTATTCTAGAAAGTGAAATATTGCCAAGTAAACCACTTCGGACATCACCTGCAGAGACTCTGCACAAGTCAGGTATATTTTAAATTCTAACCATAACATAAATGATTATACTTATTTGAATATTTTGGTATGGTAAAATCCACACTCCCTACAATTTTTTTTTTTTACATTCAAGTTCATGCATTACATAAATAATTATGCATATACTTGGAGACTATTGTTACGCCTTGCCTCTGAGGCTTAAAGCACAAGTGCCACATAGCAAGCCACGAAGGCAGAAAGTCAAATAAAGACTCATAAGGTCAAAATACGAAGAAATCAAACAAAAAAGAGGTCCACGCACTTCAATGCCGAAATCCATGTTGAGGCATTATCTCAAGAACAAAGCACTACAACCTGGGTTGAAACACTACCTAAGAAAACAAAGAAAGAAGTTGAAGCTCTCCACTTAAAGAACCACCTCAAAGATCTTTTCGAGTCTCTCAGCTCATTCGAAACTCTTGAGGCCGACGTCGTCTCTTGTAATAGATTCGAAGATTTTTTAAAAGTGATTGATGTAACACTTGTAATAAAGTTTGTCAGCATGTCAGCTTATTGTATAAAGTGGCTGACCCTTATCAATGTAATTGCATGAATAGACAGTGATGTGAAGCCTCAAATAGTGCGATGAGGCCACGTGATTCTGATCCAACAGTGACCATGTCGGCCAAGACAGTATAAATAGGTTCTCTTTGTAACTAAAAAGGGGTTGGATTGAATTTGGACAATTATACATTCGAAATAGACTCTTGAACTCTCAAAAAATTCATAGATACACTTGCCTGAATATTTTCATCTTCTTTACAAGTTTATTGAACACAAGATTTCAATATACAAATTAGCAACTTCTATGCACATTCTATCTATCCTTCCACATATTCCCGTTTATCTCCGTCGATATTAGTTTGGCTTCCTACCAATGATCGTTGTCAGCGCGATTGCTTTTGTTTCACCCACCAGAGCCTGAACATTTCTGTCTCTCGCCACAAAATACTTCCCGCGTCCATTTCCTCCTTACTACCGTCGTTGCTATGGTAGGAACGCGTCGGAATCGTGCCTGGCTTGGTGTGAGTGGGCCTGGCATCTGTTGGCTCATTTTGTAAGGTCAACATTCACCTTGATTTTTAGTTCAAAATCTTCTTTGATGTCCGTTTCGTAGGGGAAAAATAAGCTCTGCATCTTCGTTGTTTCTATTAAATGGGATTTCTCGTATGTGTGTATATGTTGGGAAATAAAACGGATCGAGGTAATATGTATGAAGTATATGATCGTAAACAAATAACAAGATAAAAGACAGAATTACTTGACAGATGAATGTAATATTTTATTCAATTGACTAATATGGAGAAAACAAATACAATAATTATGCCTACACAATTGTTCTATATTTTAATAATACAAAACTTGTGAAAGAGTCTAGTATTTATAAGGACGGATGCCAAACCTTAAAAATACCATAAAGATGGAAAGAAAATCATATGAAATAAAGGAAACTATATTTTTCCCAATATTTTTCCAATAAAAACACATGTAAAGAATGAAAAAAATATTTTCTCAAAAAATCCAACCTAATTTGGGTTAAAAAAATCCAACAATCTCCACCTTAACATAAATTTCGATGCAACGAACGAAGCTCTAAGATTTCTCCGCCTAGAAAATAAATTTGACTTCAACGAAAAATTCGAACTTTTCAACAATAACCAAACTTTCTCCAACACAAAAATACTCCTCATCTTCCACGGGTGCCAACAAGGATACATAAACCCAAACACCGGATTTCTCAAAATTCACAAAGAATTAGAAATTAACATACAGTGTCAAAGCACACACTGTAGCAGAATCAACTCTTAATGCTTTCATAGAAGGCCCCTAGCTAGTCTCAACACCTTTAAAAATACTAAAAGTATGTGCAACTGAATCAGGATCCACGTACCTATCTCCAGTGGGTTTATCCCTAACAATTGAATACGATGGAACCGCAGGTAATGGTGACAAAGTGGAATTACTCATATCTTCCAAACTCGATTGAGTAGTATACTTCAATATGGACTCTTAACCAAATCCCAATGGTACAATACCAAACTGAATCTCCACTACCATACTAAATCTGTGCTGACTTTTTTCTCAAATTCGACCTTGCAAGATGTATAACTGAGACATTTTTCGTCCCTCCATTACAATACGAACACCCTTTCGAACCTTTAAAACTCCACCTCATCTAGATAACGTATACCCTTTTGAATCAAGAGTACTCAACGAAATGAGATTCTTCTTCAAATTTAGAATATGTCGAACATGATCAAGTGTTCTAGATGTTCCATCCACTAGCTTCATTCTAACTCTACCAATACCAGCTATCCGACAAGGTTCGTTGTTACGCATGACAACGACACCTTGCCTCACCATTTCATATGTGTCAAATGAATCCCAATTGGGACACATATGGAACACACAAGATGTATCCAAAATCCACTCCTTGTCGTTATGGATTCCACATCAGAAATCTTCAAAACATGTCCATCACTCAAATAGTTCTCGACTATGTTGGTCTCGGCTGAAATACTCGATTGCTTTCCATGATTTGTAGTCAAATTACTTTTGTTCAGCAATTCGACGCAATCCCCTCTTAATGTGTCATTTCCTCTTATAGATTCCACATCAGAAATCTTCAAAACATGTCCATCACTCAAATAGTTCTCGACTATGTTGGTCTCGACTGAAATACTCGATTGCTTTCCATGATTTGTATTCAAATTACTTTAGTTCAACAATTGGACGCAATCCCCTCTTAATGTGTCATTTCCTCTTGCAATAATAACAAAACTGATTACTAAAATGTGACCTCGACTTACCTCTTCTCCAATCACCATGAACAACAAGGTCTTCTTTATCTCTGACCTCAGATCCAACCACATGTCTCTTTTGAAAACAAGGCATCATACATATCTTCAATGGTGAGAGATCACGACTATACAAGATCATGTCTCTAAATGAAGTAGGTAGATAACAAAAAAGGATTAAGGCCAAAGCTTCTTCATCATACATTATCTCTAAAGTCTCCAAATCAGCGATGATTTTCTTGAACACAGCCAGATGATCTTCAAAAGATCCGCCTTCAACCATGCGATGAATACAACTTCTGCTTCAAATGTAATTTGGTTGTTAGACTTCTAGTCATGCACAATTGCTCCAACTTCAACCACAACGTATCTATCATTTTCTCCTTCAAAATATCCTAAAAAATATTGTTAGAGAGATGAAGATGAATATGTGAAAGTGCCTTCCGATCTTTTCGTTGTTTCTCCCCTGTCATCGGAGTTGTAGGCATTTTGTCAAATCTTAACAATAATCATCCAAATCCATGTGCACGACTGCAGCTCACATCTTCATTTGCCATCACGAAAATCTTGTATTGTGATTCAAGAACAGAATTTCATACTTCAAGGCTGCCATCAATAACACAAACCTCAAACAAATCAGGACCAATAGCTCTGATGCCACTTGTTGGGAAAAAAAACGGATTGACGTAATATATATAACAAAATATGAAGTATATGATCGCAAACAAACAACAAGATAAAAGACAAAATTAATTGACAAATGAATTGAGTATTTTATTCAATTGACTAATATAGAGAAAACAAATACAATAATTGTGCCTACACAATTATTATATGTTTCAGTAATACAAAACTTGTGAAAATAGTCTAGTATTTATAAGAGCGACTGCCAAACCCTAGAAATACCACAAAGATGGAAACAAAATAAAAAATCACGTGACATAAATGAAACAATATTTTTCCAATAAAAATACGTGCAAAGAAGGAAAAAAAAATTCTCAAAAAATCCAACCTAATTTGGGTCAAAAAAATCCAACGGTGCGTAATAATTTTTCGGTTTTTAGTTCATCGTCCTTCTTTTGGAAATTAATATTTTTAGTCTTGCCGTTGTTGTTTGATCAGATGATGTAGTGGACATTTAAATGTTCTGTTTTTGAAGTACTTAATGACTTCTCTCAAGTCTTCTTCAGTTCTTGACACAACGACTTTTAGTAGAATTTCTAGTATGAGGGGCTTATGGCGTTTATAATTACTTGATGATCATATTGTTTCATTTTCGTTTCTTTTGATTAGATGAGAATTCGGAGGATTTTGGGTGTTGAAAGCTTTAAATCAAATTCTGAAGGAAACGAAAGAGGAAGTAAAGAAGAAAAGAAGGGTATTCGTGAAAATATTTATTGTTCAGATAGGAACCATTGGTTTGATTTGGATTCAGTTGTGACGATTGGATTACTATTGACATTTCCGACCCAAAGAAGGTTGGGCTGTAGGAAATTAGCAATCTATCAGATTAGAATGTATCCAATCCTTCTGGTAATGGCAGTACTGATAATTTGTTGGGTGAAGACCCTCAGGATGCAGATTATTCTCACATATCATCACTTGACGAATTAGAGAATCTAATCTTTGCTAGGTTTCCAAGGTCAGAATATTGGAAATTATGCTTTGTGAACAAGAGATGTTTGACTCTTTTAAAAAGTGGCGAGCTTAACAAGATTAGAAAGGATTTTCATGCTAACGACCGGGGAAGGTAATTGGTGGGCATTTGATCGAGAATTTAGGTCCCGTAAAAAGCTTCCATTTCCACCATCAGATCCCTGTTTTGCTTCTGGAGATAAAGAGACACTTTGTGCTTGCACTCGCCTTCTTGTTTCTGGCAGAGAGATTCATGGTCTAGTTATTTGGATGTATGAATTGGCTGAGAATAAATGGTACAAGGGTCCATCTATGATTAGCCCAAGATGCTTGTTTGCGTCTGCAACTTGTGGTACCTTTGCTTATGTGGCTGGACCATGGGGAGTGGCAGCAAATACTGAAGTCTATGATACTGCTGAAAAGTATAATCCGGACAGTGGATCATGGGAACCACTTCTGAGGATGAAAAAGAGAAGGAAGCTTTGCTCCGGATGTTACGTGGACAATAAATTTTACGTGATTGGAGGGAAACATAATGATGGAGAACTGACGTGAGGTAAATTTTTTGATGAAACCAAAAACACATGGGAACTCATTCCCGACATGTTGAAGGATGATCTTGTACGGTCATTCCACTCTCCACTACTTCTTGCTGTCGTAAATAATGAACTCTACTCACTTGAATCTTCTTCCAACCAGTTGAAGGTGTATTTGAAGAAGACCAATACGTGGAAGCCGTTGGGGCAAGTTCTAGTGAGAGCCGCTTGCAACAGAGGTTGGGGAGTCGCATTCAAGTCTCTAGGAAATGAGCTGCTTGTAATAGGAGCATCGGCTTTTTCCTGTGCTAGCAATTACATGGCTACATATATACATGCTGCCAAGATGCCGATGCCAGTGAATTGCAGTGGAGACATATTGACAGTGGTAGAAATCCGCTTAGTCACTTCATCTTGAACTGTTGTGTTATGGTAGCTTGAGGGAGGATTCTTAAAGAATTTGAATCCACATTATCATAAAGAACACTCGTAACAAGATTGTTTGTCCTGGATGTGTAATCGTAATATTACTACTTGTACTTAATGTAAATCCTTCCGACTCTTGGGTTTGTTCACTTGATTTACTAACCTCTGTAATGTATTTACCTCATTTTATCGTGGAAGTTACTCGTCTTTTGAACTTCTCGATTTTTCGTCGTAGACGGAGTATATTTTTACCTCAACTCTCTTATAGTTTAACTTTACGCAAGTAAATGAATACACAATTGTGTGATATGTAGCTATGTATTGCTCCAGTGATGATCAAGTGAACAAAGAAGCTTAATTCTAAGTCTAAACTACACATTATCTGCATGATGATTTTTCTTCTTATTTTTTTTTGTATGGAGGAATTAGGCTACTAGCGGTGTCGAGTATCGAATATCTCTGATACCCGTGTAATAGAGGATTAATTATCGTAAAATGATAAATTGACATCAAAATGCAGTCATATTCCTCCATCGGCATAGGCTTTGTTCTAAAAGGCGTAATGCGTAGCGATGCGTGGAGGCTAATCTATGGGTTAGGCGAGTTTAGACGAGTCATATGCACAAAAAAACATAGAAAGACGTTTTTTTTATTTTAATATTATTTTAATTTTTAACCAATCAAAAAATCAATTAAAAATTAAAAATAATATCTATCAAACATCTAAAATAGATTTATGGAAATTTTATACATTTTTTCAAAAGTTTTATAAG
>CAIGRF010413729.1:32139-42898 GCA_903798235.1 Fraxinus ornus
ATTTGAGATCTTTTTAGAAGGAAACACGTGATATTTGGTAGATTTTTAGGTCTCTATCCCCTTTTAACTTTAAATACCAATAAACTCAATTTACCTTAAAGAGAAAAAGAAAAGTGAGAACATAGATACGTTTTATTGTGGCTGCAAGCAAAAATTAAAGTTTTGGGAACGTGGATTTCTTGTATCTTCTAACCAATTCTTTTATCAAACGAGGTAGGATTACGAGGTGCAAGTAATGTTATTCCGTTTAAATTATTTATTTTCTTGTTGATAAATA
The DNA here is from genome assembly GCA_903798235.1 of Fraxinus ornus. Taxonomy (NCBI): domain Eukaryota; kingdom Viridiplantae; phylum Streptophyta; class Magnoliopsida; order Lamiales; family Oleaceae; genus Fraxinus; species Fraxinus ornus. The sequence goes on from CAIGRF010413729.1 coordinate 32,417, forward strand.
TTATACTAATGAAAGTTATGATATGATATGTTATGATATAAAATTTTCATCCGATACCAAAGATATGATATGTTATGAGCTCTTACCAATTTCTATGATATGACGGTATGATATTATTGATGCATGATTTAAATATTTTATTCGAAATTGCACCATTAGTTCGTGTCCTATTGAGCATTTCCATATACTCACCCAATTTTTCCCTACTTCCCAGATTAGATCTGGTCGTTGGATGGCGGGTGATGAGATGCAGTCGTGGTGCCAAGAGTTAAGGAACTCAATAAAAATAATCTGGTGTAACAATGCTTTTTCTTTATTATTTCAGCAATTTCTTAGTGTGTCTCGTAAGATTTTTTCTTTACAATTTCAAGATATATTTTATCGGATTATAAATTTAAGAATATGTTATGCATTATTGATGAAATTAACACTTATTTATTTATCTAATAAATGTGATATGCACTTTTAGTATTGATTTTGTTATGAGTTTTTATCAATTAAATTGTGCCCGTTAAATTTCTTTCATTTATATTGTTAAAGTTAGTAGTTTTGGTAGCGATTTGAAAATTAGATTTTGGGTCATTACAATGTTCTCGAGATTTAGCAACATTAAGTCGCACGTCTTTTAACTCACATGGTGGATAGTGTCAATAGAGGAAATTGACACTTCAATTCGTAAGTCACATTGACCTTCAAAGTTCCCATCCATTGAAATGAGGCTAGTTTGAACTTACTACTCACCAAAAAAAATTGTGACCAACAAAAAATTTGTTAACATTATATTAACCATCTCAGCTCAGTCACATTTGAGAATAAAAAGATTATCTATAATAGAACATAACAATTCAAATGCTCGAGTACTAGATTCTACTTTTTTGCACTTGACAAAGTTCTTGTTCTTTATTCTCTAGAGTAGTTTGACCCACATTAGGTCTTCAATTACGTGGTTGATGCTATCTAAAACATCATGTTCTTCTAATAAAAACCTATTATGCTAAATGTTAACATTTAGCTTGTCACCCTTATTAAGGTCAACAACTATAGATTTTGATGCCATGATCTATCAGATTTCAGAAACATTTTATTTTCAATCAATGTTTATTTATGCATATATATCATTTTGCATCAATGCAAGTTAACGTATACGATAGTTCAACGTTAGGCACAGACTCGAAAGTTCACTATGTTCCCAATCATCGTCTATAATCCTATTGTTTCACTATCGTCGACTTAATTTCATAACGCAAGATTTCATGAGTTATAAGCGAGAATTACATTAATTCTTCCAGCTTGAGAACTCCCACAGTCCCACTCCACTCAGTTGGTGAATCAAATAGTTCTAAATAAGATTTTCTCTAAATCTTCCAATCATCGGACTATCACTCAACTGACAAGCAATAGGTCTAAGTAAAAATCTTACTATTCTACTGACCTTAACATTCATAACAGTTCACGAATTAATAGATATCATTAATTCAATAAAATAATTTCATAATATGCAATAAGAGTATAAACATGCACATTTATCCAATCATGACAGATACCATGATATCACAAATTAATTCTTCTAGAAAAATAATTCTAATTATAATCAAAGAATAAAGATTACATCATTTAAGTTTTATTATACGAACTCTCAACTTTACTTTAATATCTGTTGTAACACAATCCCAACAAATAGGAAATGACATCAAGATTCTCATATTTTGCTTATCACAAAAATAATAATAATAATAATAATAATAATAATAATAATAATAATAATAATAATAATAATAATNCCGACTAATGTCGGTGATGTTCGTAGTTTCTTGGGATTGGCTGGCTATTATAGAAGATTTATTGAGGGCTTCTAAAAAATAGCAGGGCCCATGCACCGACAAGAAAGGGTGTGAAGTTTCAGTGGACGGAAAAATGTGAAAGATGTTTTCAAGAACTTAAGCAGAGATTAACTTCGGCTCCTTATTGACAATACCCGATGGCTCTGATGGATTTGTGATTTGCACGATGCCTCCAAATAGGGTTTGGGTTGTGTTTTGATGCAACATGGAAAGGTAGTTGCTTATGCCTCTAGACAGTTGAAGTCGTATGAACATAACTATCCGACACACAACATGGGACTTGCAACGGTAGTTCACGCCTTAAAGATATGACGTCATTATCTCTGTGGTGGGTAGTGTGAAATCTAAACAGACCACAAAAGCCTCAAATATTTCTTCACACAGAAAGAACTAAATATGAGACAGATGAGATGGTTGGAACTAGTGAAAGATTATGACTATACAATTCATTACCTTCCGGGTAAGGCCAACATAGTCGCAGATGCCTTAAGCGGGAAGATGGGATCCCAATTAGCTGTTTTACCACGGTGCATGAACATTTGATAAAAGACTTTGAGAAATTGAGATTAGAAGTCATCACGTCGTCGACTCAGACTACAGCTAGAATAAGAGCATTCAGTATTCAACCTACACTTCGGGATCGAATGAAGGAAGCATATGATAAGGATCCATTCCTACAGAAAATTAAGACTGATGTTGGTTCGAACAAATGTAAAGGTTTGAAGTATCTGTAGATAACATATTGACTTTTAGGGGAAGGTTGTGTGTACCTAAAAATGAAAGTATAAGAAACGAGGTAGTGGAAGAGGCTCATTCCACCCCGTATGCTGCATATCCTGGTAGTATGAAAACGTATCGAGATCTTCGAGATACATTTTGGTGGAGAAATATGAAGAGAGGAATTTGTCTGTTTGTAGAGAAATATATGTCTGTCAACAGGTTAAGGCAGAACATCAAAGGCCATCAAAATTGCTGAAATCGTTGGATATTCCAAAATGGAAATGGGAACACATGGACTTTGTGGTGGGTTTTCTGAAATCAGCAAGAGGTCATAATGCTATTTGGGTAGTGGTTGGTCGTTTGACGAAGTCTGTCCATTTTCTACCAATCAAAGTAAATTTTAATATGGAACAACTCGCATGATTCTATATCAGAGAGATAGTCAGATTGCATGGAGTTCCAGTCACCATTGTTTCAAATAGAGACCCGTGGCTCACATCAAAATTTTGGAAAAGCTTACAAAAAGCTATGGGAACGAAATTGAATTTTAGCACTTCATACCATCCACGGACGGATGGACAATCGGAAAAAACCATTCAAACTCTTGAAGATATGTTGAGGGCATGTGTTTTGGATCTCAGCAGTAGTTGGGAAACACATCTACCTTTAGTAGAGTTTGCTTACAACAATAGCTTCCAGGCCACTAAAGGCATGACTCTATATGAAGCTCTTTATGGTAGGAAGTGTAGATCTCCTATCCATTGGGATGAGGTCGGAGAGAATAGAATTTTGGATCCTGAAATTATCGAACGAACAGTTGAGGCGGTTGTAAGATTAGAGCAAGAATAAAGACAACAAAAGGCCGACAGAAAAGTTATGCTGACCGTAGAAGAAAGAATTTGGAGTTTCAGGTGGGTGATAAAGTTTTTCTGAAAGTAGCACCAATGAAGGGAGTATTGAGATTTGGTAAGAAGGGAAAGTTGAGACCACGATAGATTGGACCTTTTGAAATTCTTGAAAGGATTGACGATGTGGCTTATCGACTTGCCTTACCACCTGAACTCGCAGCAGTGCATAATGCGTTTCATATTTCGATGCTTAGAAAATATGTTCATGATCCCAATCATGTCGTAAGTTACCAAACTTTGAAAGTACAAAAAGACCTGTCATACGAAGAAATCCCGAAAATGATTTTGGATAAGAAAATACATCAACTCAGAAATAGAGAAGTTCCTCTAGTCAAGGTTCAATGGCGAAATCACGGACTGGACGAGTCAACTTGGGAGAAGGAAGATGAGCTTAAAACCAAGTATCCAGAACTCTTCGATTAACCAAGGTAATTTTGAGGACGAAAATATTTAAGGAGGGGGGATTGTAATGTCCCAAAAATAATAATTATTCTATATGTTATATATTTTATATTTTGAAAGTTGGGGGACTAAAATTATACATTTATTAAATTCAATTTTATCTAATGTAAATATTTGAATATTTATATAGTAATGATAAATATATCAATATTGAGCTCGTTGGATAGCTCGTAATTAATTATGCATATTAGGCCCGAGAAAAAGTTAATTCAGATAATCGAGGTCCAATTTATCGAGGTCGAAAGATGTTGTCTTAAATTGTTAATTAATTACGTTAATGAGTTAGGAGAGAGGGTGACACGTGTAGAGGTTATTGATAAATTATTAGTTTATTCTTTTTACCAATTAAGGATTTTGTACAAAATAATAATATAACAATAATAAAAAGAAAGTCCACGTGTGAAGGAGAATTTAAAAGGTGGTAATAATAGTATGTCACTTTTGTTTGATGGGAAAGGAAATGACTTTTAAATTTTATGGATTATCGAGATTGAGATCTCTTGGAAGGGAAAAACGTGTTATTTTGTAGATTTTTAGATTATTTTTCCCCTTTCATCCTTAAATACCTTACAAAAAAAGTAGCCATTATTTACCTTAAAGAGAAAAAGAAAAGTGAGAACATAGATACGTTTTATTGTGGCTGCAATCAAAAATTAAAGTTTTGGAAAAGTGGATTTCTTGTTTTCTCTTCCAACCAATTCTTTTATCAAACAATGTAGGATTACGAGGTGCAGTCGTGGTGCCAAGAGTTATGGAACTCAATAAAAATAATCCAGTGTAACAATGCTTTTTCTTTATTATTTCAGCAATTTCTTACTGTGTCTCGTAAGATTTTTTTTTTTTACAATTTCAAGATATATTTTATCGGATTATAAATTTAAGAATGTGTTATGCATTATTGATGAAATTAACATTTATTTATTTATCTAATAAATGTGATATGCACTTTTAGTATTGATTTTGTTATGAGTTTTTATCAATTAAATTGTGCCCGTTAAATTTCTTTCATTTATATTGTTAAAGTTAGTAGTTTTGGTAGCGATTTGAAAATTAGATTTTGGGTCATTACAATGTTCTCGAGATTTAGCAACATTAAGTCGCACGTCTTTTAACTCACATGGTGGATAGTGTCAATAGAGGAAATTGACACTTCAATTCGTAAGTCACATTGACCTTCAAAGTTCCCATCCATTGAAATGAGGCTAGTTTGAACTTACTACTCACCAAAAAAAATTGTGACCAACAAAAAATTTGTTAACATTATATTAACCATCTCAGCTCAGTCACATTTGAGAATAAAAAGATTATCTATAATAGAACATAACAATTCAAATGCTCGAGTACTAGATTCTACTTTTTTGCACTTGACAAAGTTCTTGTTCTTTATTCTCTAGAGTAGTTTGACCCACATTAGGTCTTCAATTACGTGGCTGATGCTATCTAAAACATCATGTTCTTCTAATAAAAACCTATTATGCTAAATGTTAACATTTAGCTTGTCACCCTTATTAAGGTCAACAACTATAGATTTTGATGCCATGATCTATCAGATTTCAGAAACATTTTATTTTCAATCAATGTTTATTTATGCATATATATCATTTTGCATCAATGCAAGTTAACGTATACGATAGTTCAACGTTAGGCACAGACTCGAAAGTTCACTATGTTCCCAATCATCGTCTATAATCCTATTGTTTCATTATCGTCGACTTAATTTCATAACGCAAGATTTCATGAGTTATAAGCGAGAATTACATTAATTCTTCCAGCTTGAGAACTCCCACAGTCCCACTCCACTCAGTTGGTGAATCAAATAGTTCTAAATAAGATTTTCTCTAAATCTTCCAATCATCGGACTATCACTCAACTGACAAGCAATAGGTCTAAGTAAAAATCTTACTATTCTACTGACCTTAACATTCATAACAGTTCACGAATTAATAGATATCATTAATTCAATAAAATAATTTCATAATATGCAATAAGAGTATAAACATGCACATTTATCCAATCATGACAGATACCATGATATCACAAATTAATTCTTCTAGAAAAATAATTCTAATTATAATCAAAGAATAAAGATTACATCATTTAAGTTTTATTATACGAACTCTCAACTTTACTTTAATATCTGTTGTAACACAATCCCAACAAATAGGAAATGACATCAAGATTCTCATATTTTGCTTATCACAAAAATAATAATAATAATAATAATAATAATAATAATAATAATAATAATAATAATAATAATAATTGTCCCAAAAATATTTACGTGTCACATTAGGTCATGCTTCAAATCCATTTATTAATTTCAATAAGCACATAACTTTTCAATAAGTTCCATAGCCTTTGCTTTTCTAGCATTCCCTTTAAGGATGCTATAAATGTGCATTGATTCAGTAATATCTGATCAAGCATAAAAATTGAAAATAAATTATAATAGATCACATAACCTAATTAAAAAACCCTCACAACTCATGAACATATATTAAAACATGGTATTTTAAATACTTTAGAGTATTTTTCATTTTTTTTAAAAAAAAAATGGGAGTACTTCAAAAAGTAGCTCTCACTAGCCTAACACCATCTAATGAAAATTATGTGTATCTCAGAGAAATTATTTGAAGAAAGTATTGGAAAGGTTTAGCATGTCCAATGCAAAATCAGTGGTACACCATTGGCAGATCGCTTCAGATTGTATAGTAATAAATGCCCTAAAAATGAAGAAGAAATTTTAGAGATGTTAAAGGTGTCTTATGCCAGCGTAGTGGGATGTTTGGTGTATGCAATGGTGTGAACCAGACTAGATTTATCGCATACAGTCAGTGTGGTGAGCAAGTACATGGCTAATCCCATTAGAGAGCATTAGAGAGTTGTAAAGTGGATTTTCAGGTACTTGAGAGGTACAATGGAGTGTAGGATCATGCTAGAGAGACAACATGATGATGTTTCAGTTCAGGGATACGTAGATACAAATTATGCAGGGGACTTGGATGACAGATAGTCCCATACAATTTATGTTTTCACACTTGCAGGTGGGCCTATATGTTGGAGATCAATTATGCAGTCACTTGTGACATTATCCACAACTGAAATAGAGTACATGGTAGCAACTGAGGCAGCCAAAGAATTATTGTGGCTGAAAGGACTTGTTAAGGAGCTTGAGATCAAGCAAGGTGGAATGAAGTTGTATTGTGAAAGTCAGAGTGTCATCTTCTTAGCAAAGAATCAGATTTGTCATGCAAGAACCAAGCACATTGATGCGAGATTTCACAAGATAAGTGAGTTGGTTATTTCAACAGAATTGTTACTAGAGAAGGTGCATACCTCGGAGAATGTAACAGACATGTTGACAAGCCAATCACAATGGATAGGTTCAAGCATTTCTTGAACTTGATTAAAATCTCTAGGTTTTAGAGAGGATGCGTCCAAATTTATTGGTCTCAAATGGTATGGTTTTTCCTAGGTTATGTTTGCTTCAATGTCTTCTATTAAGGGATGAATATTTACCAATGTGGAGATTGTTGTGTATGTGGCTCATATAGAGTGGAACACATGTTTACTAGATCAAAATGGCAGATGTCAGAGCGTAGCGGACCGCACTGAATGAAACGGATCGGAGCGACTACATCGGCCTTATAAGTTTAATTCACTGTTTGTTTGTCAGAGACGTTAATAGGTTGGGGTACATGTGTATTTTTCTCGTACGGGCCTTAAAGTCTCATATGGGCTTGGGTTATGGTTAGTATAAATACTGATGATGTAACCCTATTATTCATACTGAATAAAAATCTCTGCTTCGCTCCTTGTGGATGTAGGCACATCGTCGAACCATGCTAAATACTTGTGTTGATTTCTCTATTTCACTTCTCTATTATTTTGTATTTAACATCCTACATGTGCCGATATTCCTTGTAGACTTTTCAGAGGTAACAAAAATCCAATACAAATTGGTATTAGAGCTTAAGGTAACAAACATCTTGGTTAGAAATTTTAAAAACAAAATCTCGGTTTCCTCACAATTAACAACATTCAGCCCAAATTTTCCAATATCACATGGCCAAAATTATAATTTTTAGTGTCTAAAGGTGGAGACTTAAATGGCAGGTTAGTTTTTAACGTATTAGTCTTTAATATATTAGTTTTTAAATGGCAGGTTAATTACCTCAATAGTCACTGAACTTTATCGAAAGTTTTCATCAGGTCACTGAACTTTAAAAACTACGTGGTTAGTCACTGAACTTTCGAAACTGCACATCTATCCATCATCGAACTAACTTCCGTTAAAAAAAACTTGACGGAACTGATTATGTGGCTAACAAAATATCTTAAAGTCACTAAACTTTCGAAACTGTACCACATCCATCACTAAACTAACTTTCGTTAAAAAACTTGACGGAACTAATGATATGATTAACAGAATATCTTACGTAGCACGTTTGTGAGTAATGTGAGATTTTTGGTGATGGATGAAGTTGCACTTTCGAAAGTTCAGTGACTAACTGTGTAGTTTTTAATGTTTAGTGACCTGGTGGGAACTTTAGGTAAAGTTCTGTGACTATTGGGATAATTAACCACATCTTAAGATGTATAAAATTCAGCGACTTGGTGGAAACCAACAGGTAAAGTTCAGTGACATGATGGAAATCATATGTAAAGTTCAATCATGATTAGGGTAATTAACCTAAATTTGAAGGTAAGTTGCTCCGGACATTTGTTAGGAATCTTTTATCATAATACATCAAAATAGTCTGACTAGAAAAATTTATTTCAGTGACGGGGCTACAATACTTTGTTTGGGTAGGCAAAATTTATATAATAAAAAACTATAAATGAAATAACACAGTAACGTTACATTATTATAATTGTTCCCGTCGTGTTTTTCTAAAAAGTGGCATCGCCTAAGCGCAAGGTTCGGAGCAAAACACCTCACTTCGCACTTTTTTTTACAATTTTACTCATTTTTAACGATTTTTTTACACCTTTCAACACTTTTTTACCCTTTTCCTTTAATTATTAAATAATTTAAAAATTGATTTAAAAATTTAGAATAACATTAAAAATAAGAAAAAAAAAATTTTATGTTTTTTAATGCCTAGGGTAGGCCTAAACTTGCTTAGGCCGAAGCTCGACCTTCACGTTTCGCCACTTAAGAATTGAATAATATTAAAATAAGAAATTGAAGCCTTCCTTTTAAATCTCTCCATTGCGATGCCTCTAGGAGAATAAACAGACTTATCACTCATACTATGTTGATGTATTACGGTAAAAAGATTCCCAATAAATATTCGGAGCAACTTAGTTTCAAACTTAGGTTAATTACCATAACCGTCACTGAACTTTACCTACGGTTTCCACCAGGTCACTAAACTTTACCTACGGTTTTCACCATGTCACCGAACTTTTATTACAGTTTTCACCAGGTCACTGAACTTTATACATCTTAAGATGCGATCGATTAATTACCCCAATCGTCACTGAACTTTACCTAAAGTCTTCACCAGATCACTGAACATTAAAAACTACGTGGTTAGTCACTAAGCTTTCGAAACTGCTACGTCATTCATCACCAAAAATTCCACGTCACTCACAAACGTGCCAGTAAGATATTCCGTCAATTTTTTTTAACAAAAGTTAGTTCGGTGATGAATGTGGTTGCAGTTTCGAAAGTTCAGTGACTAACCACGTAGTTTTTAAAATTCAGTGACTTGGTGGAAACTTTCGATAAAGTTCAGTGACTTTTAAGGTAATTAACTCTATTTCCTTCTACTTCCATTTGCGTTTGTAAATTAAGAAACACTCTCATCAAATTCTATGTTGTTATATATTAACATACGTTTGTAATGGTACATGGTAACTATATATGTCAAAATAAAATGATCACGTGCTGAACTTTATAAAGCAATCATTAATAGCGGGGCAATTGAAGAAGAAATAAATCATAAAATAGAAAAATTAAGGAACAGTTGAAACATAATGATATATTGGTGAGAATTAGAATCAGATTTTTAGTAGATTTTGATAGAAATTGATGAAATGCGCGGTTGAAAAGTTGTGGATCCCATAAAATGTATTGGTAAAATTAATTGTTGACTTTGACTTACATTAAATTTTGAATTTGAATTTCTATTAAACAAGAGCAGAGTCTGAAAGTAGACATGATTGTTACGGTTTCCATTTTTATAGCAAAGCTTGAGAAATTAAATGAACACATAGATATAGCACTTTGTTAAATTTACTTAAGGATTGTTTAATGCTAACATTTTTTATACAAATCTTATTGTACAATTGTTTTTGACTTTTAGCAATTTTTAATTTTCTTTTTCTTTTCAATTTGCTCAAAACTAGGACGTATGAAGGGGGGATTTTCAAAATAGCCTATGAACAGTGGCTTTTTAAGATTTATGTTAAAAAGTCAATTTTACCCTTAATGAAATGGGTCATTTATTGCAGAACATGCCCTCAAGTTTTGGAATAATTTTAAAACTAGTTATATTTTATAATTCTTTTATTCATTTTCACTTGAAATTTCTTCTGAATCT
>CAIGRF010413756.1:1487-13245 GCA_903798235.1 Fraxinus ornus
ACTCAAGCAAGATGAAGGTTGAAAGAAGTAATCAATAGATCTCTCACAGATGAAGCTCTCTCTATTATCAACCTTAAGAATTTCGTTCTGAACGTGTTCTAGTATTTATAGATAGGTCAAGAAAATCATGGGCCAGGAAAAAAGCCTTTAAAATGCAAAAATAAAATTTCCCGTATAAAGCTGTTGCTCGAGCTAAAAGCCAGCGACAGGGTGTCGCTCCAGCGAAGGAGGGGCGACGGTCCAGTGACAGTGTTTCTGCTTTTGTAGCTCGAGCCATAACCTAGCAATAGTCCAGCGAAGATCCGCGCCGTTTTCTCTTTTGTTCCAAACTCGAAACCCTAGACCTATTCAACTAACTTTTGATATATTTGCACATTACTCCTTGAACTTTCATCAACTATCAATTTAAGTCCTTTTTTCTACAAAATAGCCAATTACATAATCAACTAAAACTTAACACGTACATGTATTGGAGTTCTCTTGTACGGCATTGCTTTGTGAAACCATTGCAGCAAGTTGAGCTGGTGGATGACGTCCCTGATAACTATAGTCCATCCTATGGTAACAATCAAGAGCTTGATGATTGGTTTTGCCACAAATCTGACAAGCATCGCGTGCAGGGAAATTACCAGAAGAGTTTGTGTTGGATTGAAATTTTTGGGATTTAACAGAATTCTGAGATTGGGGTTTGAAAGGCTGAGCAAGATTTTGTGGCTGATTTTTAGGTGGATAAAATGTCTTGTTTTTGCGTGAGCATCGAATCGGATTTTTAGCAGCCATCATTGCAAAAGAGTGTTGTTGGGTTGTGGAATTCTTATGGCTTTGGAGCATCATCTCATAAGAGAGGAGTTCGGATTGGACATCACCAAAACTCATAGAATTGTTACGTAAGGCAATGGAAATTGGGAGAACAAAGGAATTAAATACAGGATTAAGACCCCAAAGCACATAAGAGATAAGATCTTCTTCATCAATGGGTGGTCCAACAGCAACTAAAAGATCAGACCAAGACTAAGCAAAAGCAAGATAATCAGTGCAATTTTTTGAGCCTTGATCAAGATTCTGCAATTGGCTTTTAAGTTGATGAATATGAGAGCGAGACTGAGAAGCATATTTGTTGGCCAAAATTTGCCAAACCTGTTGAGCAGAAGTAATTCCATGGGCTAAAGAGAGAGCCTTATCAGCCAAAGTAGCATTTAACCGAGGACAAACTGATCCTTTTTCTGCCACAGCAAGTATGCAGGATTCAGAATTTTTGTTGGTTCGCCATTAGGAATTTCTGTTGGTTCACCATCAGGGTTGTCAATGAACTGCTCTGGACATGGCTCACTACCATCCACAAATCCAAGCAAGTCATTGCTCCGTAGAACTGGTAAAAATTGAGAAACCCAGTTCAAATAATTACTGCCATCCATCTTCACCGAAATAAGCTGACCAATATTTGGTGGAGTGTAAACAACCATTGGCGTAGAGGAGGAAGCCATTGACAAAGGATCAAGCGTAAGCTAAAATGGCTATGATACCATGAAAGATTTAGAGAAGATTGTGTTGGCTTCAAAAATTAAGCCGAACCCAAAAGAGAGTTTTCTTATATAGATAATTGTGACATGAAAATAGTAAATACACATAAATCAAATACAAAACCTGTTCAATGTGACCGTGTATTATTATCTCAGATACATGGGATTGGTTAGTCAGTAGAATCCTTTTGTCTTCCATCCATATCGTTTGAACTGATTTGAAACTTATCATTACTAACACCACTTTTTGAAAATTGGCACCAATACGCATTTTAAACATGGTTTTTACCTTTTCGGTTTTGAACTTACTTTTAAGGGTTTTGGTCAATTTTTGAACATTTTTAAAGATCTAAAAAGGGTGTATATCTAGACTTTAATTGATTAGAAAAGGACATTTTCGGAGATTAAAATTGAGAGAAGACTACAAAGCAAGGTACTGGGGTTTGGACTTGGAAAATTCATTGAAAGGGAGAACTCAAGCTCGGTGCAAGATTGTTTTTCACTTTTGTTTTTTTCCTAAACCTGATGATGCACTATCATTTTCATTTAGTATTTTTCTCATACAATGACGATGAACTAATTTTTGAAAACATTGTAGAATATTTTGTACCTTTGCTTTTATTTATAAAATTTTAATTTTTCTTTGATAATTGTGTATCTATTTTTTCTGTGATTCTTTATATAATTTATTATTTGGCCAATACTTGATTAATTTCTGGACATTAATAATTCTAGAGTGAATTATTTGTCTATATCAAGTAGTACAAATCCATTATTTTGAACTACTGTGGTTATTGTGATTGTGAAATGGATTTCTGGATGGATTAATGCATTCATTTAGGTTAACATTCACATAGAGCTTTAGTGGTTACTTATTTAAATGGAATTCATTTTATTGAGAAATGTTTTCAATTAATTTTGAAATATTCGACCAGATACACATGTCAATTTGTTTGCTTTGGAGGTAAAATCAGTTGCTATGGTGAAATGTTAGTCCTACAATTAAAATTTTCTCATCAAATTAATTTTTGAAAAATTGAGATTGTCCACTACACAAAACCTTTAATCATTTTATTTTAACAATATTATAATAATTAAAATATTCCTATTGAATTCTTTTATTATAGAGAGTTAATTTGGCTCTCAAAATTTGAAGAGCCTAACCCATATTTATTTTAAAATGTTAATTTGGAGAATCATTTGAAGCATATTTTTAAGAATTGACTCTTTAAAATAGATAGCATTTCATTTTTAAGAAGTCTCTTGGAGATGTTCTAATGAAGGTAATTAAATCTATCCATGTTTTCTAACCTTCCATTTCAAAAATCAAAATTTAGCTTTATCTTTTTAAAACTCAGGTATATAATACATCTCACCCAACCTCACACGATGCCACATATCATTTAATTCATTTCTTCTCTCATTTCCCAGATCCACACTCAATGCCTCTCCACCGCCGTGGTCCATCGACGACTTTAAAGTAGTGGCATGATTTGGAGAAAATCAGCCACCTCCTTCCCCTCACCCTGGTTGTTGAATCTGGCTGGTGCTCCAATTTCTAGAGAATGGGATCTCTCATTTAATCTGAATCTCTTTTTGTACTGTGTTTCTATGAATTGATTTTATTATATTTTCTGAATTTTATCGACATATAGACAAGATTATACAATTTGTTAGCAGTGATGATAAGCTTTAATCCCAGCAAATTGAGACCTTCTTTGTGTAAGGTCTGGGAAAATACTCCATCTCACCTTTTCTGAGCTTCACACCTTTACAAGATTGAAAGAAAATGGTCTGAGAATTCTTCAACCTCAAGAGGCTAGGCAATTTACTAATTGCAAATGGAAACTTTTATTTCGATGATACAGATGATAAGGTGCCCCATATTGAAATTTCAACATAAATGGTATTGCAAGTGTTGGTATGGAAGGTATAGGAAATACGGTATGCCTATATATTAATTTGATTTTATGGATGCCAATTTTCAAATTCTTCAACCGTAATATTTTTAAACAAATTAGATATCATTTTCATTTATTAATTTGCTTATATTCTTGCCCTTTGTGTTCATAGAACCAAACTATTTTGCATTACCTGTCCTCTTTTTCTTTTCTTTTTGCCCCTTTCTTAAAATTGGAATATATTAATATTTTACTGTGCCTGAACAAATTAATACCTATTTTGTATTGAATTCAATTTATCAGGGAAAAAAACTATGAACTTTCTTAACTTCCTTAGCTGCACTCTAAATAATTACTCCCTCTGGGTTGGTAACACATGACTGCAAATTATTGAAGTTTTCTAGGATAAATGCTGGTTGAGTTAACCTTAAAAAAACAATGATAAAAATTATGCTGTGGTGAGTTAACCTAATAATAACCCAATGATAATTTCGCTTAATTCATATTTGCTGAAGTTTACAAGTGTTATTTTAATGTCTTTTCTTTTAATTTTCTCTTCATTGTAGTGGCAGCACATTAGAATGAGATTTTCTTTGTGCGTGCGTATTGCATGCATTTTGAAAGCTGTCATTGATTATCACCATTTTAAATTTAAGCCTCTCTAGTATTTTCTACACTACTAGGTTTAGTCATCGTAAATATGTTAATTAATAGCTGATACAGACGGTAAAGAGAGCCACTAATTTGATGTGTGTATAAGGTGGCAGTGGTGTACGTATTGTGTATACATATCCAAAGAGAGAGAAATGGCAGTAGATTTAATGCAAGTGTTTGCTGCATTTCTTATGGCTTCTATGTTTATGATGCTTAGAAACATGGTCAAAAAAGAACACGTGATCCACTTCACGTAAATTTTCTCTTGCAATCACTTATATTATGTACTGAGAATAAGGCGTTTGGTTATAATTAATTATACTATTTCTAAATGTGTTTTTTAGGATCATTTTCTTCTCATTTTGTACCTTTGGTTTATGCTTGTCGTGTTTGAAAATCTCTATCAATTTATTCTGGTTCTTCCCTTTTCTTGTTCTCATTAAAGAAAGAAAGTAAATGACGCTGTGCATCTATGATGCAGGAGGATCCGAGTCACACGAAACTCACGAAGCTGAGTTGTCAGATAACTCGTTGATGGTGCTGAAATACCATGAGTTGGATGATCAACATAAAAATGGTAAGTAATCGACGATCTTTCCTAATTTGGGGCTTTTTTGGACACATTTTGGTATTTTGGCCATAACTTAGGCTACGGTTATGAGAGTCACGCCCATGACCCCAATTCGGAAAGCTCTTTTGAGCGCGCACGTCCTGATCACCGAGCTTTCGATTTCGAGGCCTAATTTAGTTGTTTTCCCTTCGAATCCTCAATTTTAGTTATTTTTTGTCTTTTTTTGTAACATCTCGATTACCTTTTTAATATAGATTATGAACCCGAATTGAGCCAAATTTTCGAGATGTTATTTCTTTTATTTCGTATTTCCTTTTGGTATGAATATTGATATTTTGCTATTTTTGATAAAATTCCGATATTTTCTATTTTCTATCTATTTAACCCGGCTTGTGAGTTATTTCCGGATTCATTGCTTGATTAATAAAGAATTGTTCTCATTTCTTGGTTTTTCTCTTCTTTCTTCCTTGTTAATTGTCCACTGAAACTTGCCTGCAGAATAATTACTATTTTGCCCGGCGTCAATCTCATACTATACCTTTTCTAGTATTATGTTTTACTTTTACACTTTCTACATAATCTTATTGGTGTGACTTCTGAACATGTATCTAAGGCTTGTCCTCCATCTCAGGTGCTCTTCTCTATTGTGAATACAACATCTTCATTGAAGCTGATTTTTCAAGTGTTTCCACAAACTTAACAAAAACCTAAGCTCACATTGTGTGTACCAAGTTATTTATCATCTTGTCTCCCTAGAAGATGCATTGCTGAATGTTGATCTTGCAAAACTATTGAGTTTTCAATTCATATTTTTCAACTAGAATGTCACTAATAATATTGTCTAATGTTATCAGTAATGGATACATGTGCAGTTGAATGGACTGGAACTACTGAAGGGTATGGTTATTCGGAGAAAAAAGCCAGGAAAAACTGAAGGTGCCAGGTCTCAATCCATCTACGTAAGAGTAATCTTGTGAACCACATTGAAAACTGAATTTCAGAACAAGTAAATTCTGGATGTATACTATCGGACACAACATCAGAATTCCTGGGTGTAATGGAAAATATTAACAAAATTTATTGAGTGACACTCAATGTGCGACAGGCTTGGATGAAAAATCTTTATTGTCGTTTCTCTTTGCTCCCTCTTGCATGATCCTGCCACAAGTTCCAATGCAAAATTGATAAAGGAAATCACAGTGAAGTTGCTAATTGTGAAATATATGTCGTTTCTAACCTCACAAATGACTCGCTGCACTAGTAATGATATATTGATCTCTCAAGAAAATTATAGACCTGGTTTTGGTTATATGCCGGTGGAACCTTCAATGTCAAGAATAGACTCTTTCGGGGAATTTGCGATTCATTTTCTGTGCATTGCCTCTCTTTCAGAATTTTAATGAGATGTCCTGAGCTAGAAAGATGTTCCTTTTACTTCTGCTTAGCATAGCACCTGATAGGATTTAAGCTCTAGATATTTTGAATAGACATTACAGATATTATTGGGATTCTGAAATATGGTTTGACGAGGGATCCTCATAATATTTCTTTCAATAATGTGTATATAATCTGTACTCATGTTTCCTTTTTCTACATCTACATGTTTAGCTGTGCTTCTTGAAATTTTTATGGAAGTAGAAAGGTATTTTTGTTGGGATAAAAAGTATCTTAAAAACGTTATCTGAATATATATACATTTAAATATTGGTAAGAATTTGTATTTCAACTTCCTTTGCTCCTTCTATTTCCATTAACTGAGTTAATAGAAATGACACAATTCATGAAATTAATGACTTAGGAAAACCATTAACATGTTAAAAATATGACTTTTTGTGACAGACGAGTCCGAACGGAGAAGACTTATCCCTTTCCAAAATATAATTTTCTGTAGGGCTGTTAAAAATCCTGATGGCACAACATCTGTAAGTTGATTTATATGTTGTTATGATCAATTTAACACACAAGCATGCATGATCATGAAACACTGATCAACTCTTCATCTATCAATTAGAAGTGCAGCTGGAGTTTGCAGGAAAGAACTTAGATTGTTTGCACCAATATCCATGTATTGATATATTTTCCATTTTCACTCATGAGAAGAATGCTTGATCTAATATCCAAACCTCGTTTGTTTGTACTTTCATGCTTGGTCTGTAACATTATGTTTCATCTCTCATGGGATTAAGTTGTTGAGGTTTCTTTTCAAATGTATTTGTTGATTTATGAGCATAGAGAATGCATGCATCACTCCAACAAATTAACTCATTTATAGCTTGCGAAAAATGCTATCTATCATGTTCTATAGCATTTTTTGGAATGCTATTGTAGGTGGTGTATTATAGCATTTTTTGAATGTCATTATAAAGTGTTATAAAAAACTTTAAAATAGCATTTTATTATCGTTATAATTTTAGTATTTATAGCATTCTTTTTGTGCAATCTTTTTTATTTTAATAGCATTCTTTTCCATTATAATTTTGATTTTAATAGCATTTTTTATTTGACATAGTTACATCTTCAATCGCATTCTTTTTCCATCATAATTTTAAAATTTATAGCATTTGTTGAATACAATGCATATACTTTCAACAACATTTCTTGATTGTAATATATACATATCAAATAGCATTCATGATATGAACAACAATAATCTGGCCAATATTAAATTTAAAAACATGCATCAATATTGTTTCATAGAAATACACAAGTTTAGCTATTCAATAGAGAAATTTAGACATGTTTCATCTACACATCAATTACTAATATGCTTGAAATTGTAGTAAACAAAATCAAATTGGAACCATCTTGTTCTAGTTCTTGAAAAGAACTTTTCTTGAACTCTTGTAACATGTTTTGAGAAGACATCCAACCAATGATGCATTTAAATCTGAAAATGAACAAAGTTAAACAACTTGTTAGATTATAGAAATAATGTAAAGTAAAAAAGTAAAAACTCTAATTAAAGTCTGAAGATATTAGAATACAAAATTTTACTTATTAACCAATTAAAGAACTTGAAATAATTATCTCTAGATTGCTAATTAAATTTTAATTTACCTTGTTGATAAGTTTTAGCAGACTTTCGGGTCTAGAACTGCTGGGAATCCCATATTGAAGGAACCCCTGGAAGAAAAAACCATTCAGACATCTTAAAAAGTACATCAATAATCCATAAGTGTAAAAATTAATGGATAAAAGAAAAATAGAGAACAATTTAAAAGTCCATATACATGCATGATAGAAGCATTGTACATGTTGAGTCAGAAAGCCAGCATCTATTGATGACTCAAGATTGTCAAGTCGCTCACTGCAGCTTGTAGTATGTACATAAGATAAGCAAAAGGGATATACTTAAATTAATCAAATATATAATGCACGTGCATATGATATGATATGATATGATGACAACTGAATTTCTATAATATACTTCAATCGTTCATATGATATGATAACAACTGAATTTCTACAGGTACAATGTATATCAAGTAACATGAGAAAGAGCAAAATTGTAAAAACCTGACCTCAGATAATCAGGAAGCAAAATGTTTAATATAATCCCTTCCTATATTCTTTGCAACACTGTCTAATAGATAAAGTGATGGTAGTTTTTGCTCGCAGCGAACCTGTCAACAAGCAGGAAAAACCTGGATAAGAAGAATGTTGAAAGCACTACGCATACAAGGACAAGCAGGAAAAAAAAACACCAGATTCCAATCTTTAAGAGTGGAACAAATTACCAATTCAAAATAAAGTTCAAATAGTTTTTCTGATGAAAGAAACATAAGATCTCCTTGTCAATAGTTGAAAATAACCAAATGCATAAAATTTTAGCTAATTCAAATTTCCATATCCCACGAAAAGAGTAACACCACCATTTGCAAACTGGAAATTTCTCAGGTTTGCATCATATTGGATCACACTATTCAGTACCCTTGCATAAGTAATCATTTCAGTAATCAACTCAAATGTTCTTCAGTAAACACATACATATTGAGTATGTACTACCAACTTTACAATAATGGACATCCTCTTCAAGAATACATGAAATTGAATTAGAAACAAATCTTCACCACGTATACAAATGCTGACCGCATCTTTTATCAATTGGAAGAATGATTGCAAAGAATACAACAGTAGTTAAATGGAAAAATTGCTCAAAGGATTACAAGAGGAATTTTATATCTTACAAAGCCCAGAATCAACATTTAATTTACTTTTCTATGATGAAAAGACGAAATAAGTGCAGACTAAGAAGACACGTGGGAAAGGAAATACAGAGAGGTGGAAGCTTCGAATTGCAATATCAGTGTTAAATCAGGAGCCATTTTTGTGGAGGAATCAGAATAGTTTTCCTTTACAGCTACTTCTTGGTTGAGGAATTTTAAAAACATCACAACTTTTTGAAAATGAAAGAAAATCCCATAAATTTTTATATAGAACAAATGTAATAATTCATACAAAGTGAAAACTATTTCACTGAATATAAATCAACCAAAACCCTTATTAATATCTGAGCCACAAAATCAAATGGCAAACTAAGACAACTAAAGTGTAAAACCCAAAAACAATTCCAACAAAGTAGTTGTAGAAAAGGTGCGGAAGAAATTTTCAATCTCTTCTCTTTTGGAAACATGAAATACGAGAGGGAAAACCTTCTTTCAAAAACCTCTGCTTCACCTCGAGTCATTATCGCACCAACTCAGTCGATGTCGAAGAAGCCTGAACAATCGATTTACAGAAGCCAAATAGAAAAATCAGGAAAAACAAAAAACAAAACGATTCAAAAAATTCTAACCGAAAACAATTCACAAACAAAAAGAACACGATCTGTACAAAATTACCCGTCAACAAATGAAAATCTTCTACCATATTATGAAGAGATGAACGGAAGCGACGGGCCAAGGGATTACTGACGAAACGAACGAAACCACCGGGCGAAGGACTTAGGGTTCCTCTTCAGTGGTAGACGGGAATGTGTTTACCTAGTGGTGGCAACGAGCCGAGCCGAGCCGAGCCCGAGCCAGGAAAAAAAGCTCGTGCCGAGCCCGAGCTTTTTTAGGCCGAGCTTTTTTTGGCCCGAGCCGAGCCCGGCCAAAAAAAATGAGGCTCGGCCCGAGCTTTCTGCCCGAGCCTTAGCGGGCCGAGCCGAGCCCGAACCGAGCCGGCTCGGGTTTTATTTTATTTTTATGTCAAATCTACATTTTTTACTTAAAAAATTTAAAATTTGTACAGTTTTTACATGTTATAAATGAAGCCCTTGTTTGACATCCATTTTTTTTCTCGTTCTCGTTCTCATTTTATCTCTTTCTTCATTTCAACCACACATTCTATCAATAAAATAATATTACACATAAACTAAAAAATTATCCTTACTTTTTNAAATCAAATTCTACCATAAAATGGGTGTCAAATAAGGGCTAAATAAAAAAAACTCGAGTTTGGCTTGAGCTTTTTGTGCCGAGCTTTTTTAGGCCCGAGCCGAGCCAGACAAAAAAAAATGAGGCTCGACCCGAGCCTTGGCTCGTTGTAACCGAGCCCGAGCCATCCGAGCCGGCGAGCTTTTTTGTCTTCCCTATGTTTACCTTCCAAACAGTAAATACTAAAGCGGCTCGAGAAGGTAGGACAAGGAGAAGTAATTTGGGCAATTTAGTTTAGTGGGCTTTTAATGAATGCTATTACATTAAGTATAGATAAAATTTACTTCTATTTTATAGCATTATTAACAAAAATGCTATGTTTAAATGTTATTAAATGTATAAAATGTTGTAGTGCATGGTGGACAACTCTTGCAGGGTACGTACATTTGCTTTTGGAAAACACGTCAGAACAACACGAAAAAGGTTCACATGCCCACATTGTAGAATTAGCCTTTACTTTTAAAACCTTTATGTACAACTTGCATTGAAATGTCAAGAAACAAAAACACGTGGCAACAATGTACAGTCTTATATAAACTAGTTCATTGGACACAAGAGTAATGATATGCTAGGTTAGTAACAAATCTTTCTACTTTATTGTTATTATTTTTTTTCTTCTTCCGCACAACTACTATTACAAACAGTTGGTAGTCTACACTTACACGATGGATGATCTCAACTTCAATTGTGCTCTTCAATCGGGCTCCGAAAAGGAAGAATAAGTCCATGATGAGGAGTTTTTTAGCCAACTGGAAGATGATGTCACGACATGGGTCACATATTATCGAATTACAGTAAGCGATGCGAGTAACTACTATCGTAAACAATGATATCGTATCCGATGATTTCATTGTTCAAGAAATGTCCATATGTTTAGGAAGGAAGCAATGGAAGAGAGCAACCAAATGTGCTATTAAGAATTTTGAATGCCACAACAACTACAACATTTTGCACCAATTCTACGCGATAAATAAGGCTTACGTAGTAGAGAGCAAGTCGATATCTATGAACAAGTCGGAATGTTCTTGTGCATATTAGCACATGGAAAGGTATACCAGCAAGTGACAACGATTTTCAATCATTCGTTGCAAACAGTTCAATGACGTTCTCCGTGCCGTCGTTGCATTATAGGCACGTCTCATACAACCAAGATCAAACTAAAATGAGGGCGAAGAGCCCCATAGGCCAGACTTACCAAGCATCACTTGTTTTAGGATTGCATTGGTGCTATTGATAGAATACATGTGAAAGCTGTGCTACCGCGTCACGAGCGGGTAGATCTCATTGGCCGAAAATGAGTGCCGATGCAAAATGTGTTGGCCGCATGTGATTTTAGTTTGTGCTTCACGTTTGAGCCTGTCGGCACTATCGGCAATAATCAGGACGTTCGAATACTTGCTCATGCTATATATAGCTCAAAAATTCATTTTTCATTACCAACGTTGGGTAAGTATTATTTGGTTGACTCCGGATTTGCTTATCGATCGGGATATATGGCCCCTTACAAAGGATCAGATATATTGTACAATTTTCAAGAGTTCCACGATGATGGCACAAGTTGTGGTCGCCGTTTTTGGAATGCTCGTGATAGATTTAACTTCAGACACTCGTCATACAGAAACACCATTGAACTTGCATTTGGTGTGTGGATGTAAAGATGGCAAATCCTTGATCGTATGCCCAGCTATTCGTTTC